>JARBWK010000005.1:15088041-15182367 GCA_030556195.1 Anolis apletophallus | reverse complement strand
GACGAGCCAGGCGGCCGGCTCAGTGCAAAAAGTGGTCAAAAACAGGCGGGGCCCCTTCCAGCCCTCCTGGGTCGTCTCTCCTTACTTAGCCTGGGAGCGGGGGCTGTCCACAACGGGGACCGTGTTTGTTTTTCCTCACCACAGACCCGTCTAAATACCTTTTTAGATCACGTCGAGGTCACCAACTGAAGCAGCCAAATTAAGGAGTTATGGAACTCCAAGTACCAAGTTTACTTTACCAAGCCACCTGTTCGTGCGGGCGCAAGGGTGAGGAAGAACACACGGCAACTGTGAAATAGGTGAAAATCAAAAGAATTTATTCTGGCACCAGCTGGTGGGCTTCTGCCAGCAGAACACGGCTGCAGATAGGGGCAAAAGACCCGACACTTCTCATACAAAGACATTTATACCTCAATGGAGTCATTTCAGTTAAGCCCACCCTTCTTCATGGATAAAAACAAACATAATTGGCTGGTGATTACTGTTGCTTTCATGACATTTCATTAATCCAATAAACAGTACATTTTCATTAGCATCACATCTTAAGTCACACCTCTGAATGAGAACAATAGTCATTTATGAGTTAGTCCTTTCTCACAGTACAGCTATCAATCTTGAGTCTCTGATGTTCTCTAAATTGAAACTTTGACTTCTGGGCTCCGTGCCAGCAACGGAGGGGGCCAGACTCTCTGTCATGTGCAGTGCTTTCTTTATTTGCATTAAGCTCTCCCATTAGCACAATGTGTACTGTTTGCACCCATCTAGCCTATGTTATCTCAAAAATGGCACAGGGTGTATTAAAATACTTCAATCACAGTGTTATTCTCATTTTGCAAGTGCCAGTCTGATTCTTGGCACAAGAACACGCATTTCAAAGCTAAACACGCATGTAGCATCACTCTCTGACTGTACTTTTTGCACGGAAAAGTACCAAACCTGCTCTAGCGCAACAGGGGAGTTGTACGCTCCCTGAGTGCCACTCCTGTTATCAACTTGGCTGCTGTCCATTGGACCAGTTGAAGCTTCTGAACAGTCTTCAAAGGCAGTCCCACGTAGAAGGCGTTGCAGTAATCTATACGGGATGTAACTAGAGCATGGACTACCGTGGCCAAGTCAGACTTCCCAAGGCGCACAAGTTTTAACTGTGCAAATGCTCCCCTGGTCACCGCCGAAACCTGGTGTTCCAGGCTCAGTGATGAATCCAGGATCACACCCAAATAATAACTCCACTAATTGCTTAAAAAACAACAACATCCTATTAACTTTTAAAACGTGTTTCTTTATTCTCAATTTTTAATTCATGGGAGTGGAAGACAAGAAAGATAACAAAAATCAGGACATATGGGACTTGCAGTCTTTGAAAGCATCCATGAAAAATCCCTTTTGAAACTACGACTCCCTCCATAAGAATTCAGCTTTCACAATTATGCACAGAACTGAATCAAGTGATGGCTGCATCTACGCTGTAAAATTGACACAATTCGACACCGCTTTAATTGCCGTGGTTCAATGCTATGCTACCCTGGGATTTCGGTGATGCACCAAAACCCCAAAATTGGGCAGAGAAGGCTCAAAACTAGAGGAGATGCACCCCAGCTTTCTTTAGTGTTCAGCTTTTGCCATCATGCACCGAAATGAGGAATGTGATGGCTGCATCTACACTGGAGAATTGACACAGTTTGATACCGCTTTAATTGCCATGAATCAGTGCTATGCTACCCTGGGATTTTGGTGAAGCACCAAAAATTTGGTGAAGCACCAAAATTGGGCAGAGAAGGCTCCAAACTTTGTAAAGCTACTGCTTCCATAATTTGCCATTAATGTAATGGTGGCACAGTGGGTTAAACCACTGCTTCCCTTTGGTGGTGAGAAGGGTGGGGTACAACTATATGAAATAAATAAATAAACAATTTACTAAACATTGAACCCTGGCAGTTAAAAGTGGTGTCAAACTGCATTAATTCTACAGCGGAGATGCGCCCTTATTCTATTTCACTGCGAGCTGCGTGAGAACTCGGCGCGCCGCAACCAATCAGCGCTCAAGGTTCTCTCTCAACGTTCCATTTTCTCCTCCTGTCAATCAATCGCCTCACTTATCGAATTGGGAGGAGGAGGAGAGGGGAGAGGCGCATGCGCGACGCCGCAGCCGACGTGTCAAGACGTCACTGCGCAGGCGCACTCCTTTGTCTCCAGCCGGCCTCCACGGAGTTGCTTCTTCTTAGCGCAAGGCGTCTTTGGTTTGGGTCCCCCCCCCCCACGTTACCCAGGAGCCTCTGCGAAGTGGCAACGTCGCCGGCAAATGGCGGAGGCGGTGTGTGTGCGCGCCTGCGCAGTGAGAAGCGAGGCAGAGACGCCGACGCCGGGCCAGAGAGAGGCTGACTGAGTGCAGAGAGGGGCGAGCGAGGGGTTTGGGGCCTCCTTCTTCGAGAGGTAAGGGCCCCGAGTTCGAATCCCGCTCTGGAAGAATTCTCTCTATATAATATAAATATATATAGATTCCTCTCTGTTAGGAATTGTGGGAGTTGGAGTCCAAAACACTTGGAGGGCCGGAGTTTGCCCATGCCTGCTCTATAATAATAATAATAGTAATAATCTGTATATTATAATAATATGTTTATAATAATGTATATATGATACTACTACTACTACTACTACTACTACTACTAATAGGTAAAGGTTTCCCCTAACATTAAGTGCTCATCTCCATTTCTAAGCCAAAGAGCCAGCATTGCCCATAGACACCTCCAAGGTCATGTGGCCAGCATGACTGCATGGAGCATCGTTACCTTCCCGCCAGAGCGGTACCTATTGATCTACTCACATTTGCATGTTTTAGAACCGCTCGGTTGGCAGAAGCTGGGGCTAACAGTGGGAGTTCACCCTGCTCCCCAGATTCAAACCACCAGCCTTTTGGTCAGCAAGTTCAGCAGCTCAGTGGTTTAACCCGCCGCACAACCAGGGAGCCTTGTCATTCTGCACCAAACTACAAATCCCAGGATTCCATACCATTGAGTCATGTCAACATCGTTACCTTCCCGCCAGAACAGTACCTATTGATCTACTCCGAGCACAATTCAAAGTGCTGGTCTTGGCCTATAAAGCCCTATAATGACCCCGGCCCAGCTTACTTGTCCAAACGTATCACCCTCTACGTTCCGCTTTGTAGCTTGAGATCCGCCTGGGAGGCTTTGCTTTTGGTCCCACCAGCTTTGCAAACGATAGACAGGGCCTTCTTGGTGGTGACCCCCCTATGCCTATGGAACTTTGCTCCCCAGTGGTGACGCCCCCGAGGGAACTCGCTCCCCAGTGATCAGATCGCATCCTCCCCCCTCTTGGGAGGCTTTGCTTTCGGTCCCACCAGCTTTGCAAGCGATGGACAGGGCCTTCTCAGTGGTGACGCCCCCGCCTATGGAACTCGCTCCCCGTGAGGTCAGATCGGCATCCTCCCTCCCTCTTGGGAGGCTTTGCTTTCGGTCCCACCAGCTTTGCAAACGATGGACAGGGCCTTCTTGGTGGTGACCCCTCGCCTATGGAACTTCCTCCCGAGTGAGGTCAGATCGGCATCCTCCCTCCCTCTTGGGAGGCTTTGCTTCGGTCCCACCAGCTTTGCAAGCGATGGACAGGGCCTTCTTGGTGGTGCCCCCGCCTATGGAACTCTTCCCCAGTGAGGTCAGATCGGCATCCTCCCTCCCTCTTGGGAGGCTTTGCTTTCGGTCCCACCAGCTTTGCAAACGATGGACAGGGCCTTCTCAGTGGTGACCCCCCGCCTATGGAACTTCCTCCCCAGTGAGGTCAGATCGGCATCCTCCCTCCCTCTTGGGAGGCTTTGCTTCGGTCCCACCAGCTTTGCAAGCGATGGACAGGGCCTTCTTGGTGGTGCCCCCCCTCGCCTATGGAACTTCCTCCCGAGTGAGGTCAGATCGGCATCCTCCCTCCCTCTTGGGAGGCTTTGCTTTCGGTCCCACCAGCTTTGCAAACGATGGACAGGGCCTTCTTGGTGGTGACCCCCCCGCCTATGGAACTCTCTCCCGAGTGAGGTCAGATCGGCATCCTCCCTCCCTCTTGGGAGGCTTTGCTTTCGGTCCCACCAGCTTTGCAAACGATGGACAGGGCCTTCTTGGTGGTGACCCCCCCCTCGCCTATGGAACTTCCGAGTGAGGTCAGATCGGCATCCTCCCTCCCTCTTGGGAGGCTTTGCTTTCGGTCCCACCAGCTTTGCAAACGATGGACAGGGCCTTCTTGGTGGTGACCCCCCCCCCTCGCCTATGGAACTTCCTCCCGAGTGAGGTCAGATCGGCATCCTCCCTCCCTCTTGGGAGGCTTTGCTTTCGGTCCCACCAGCTTTGCAAACGAGGGACAGGGCCTTCTCTGTGGTGACGCCCCCGCCTATGGAACTCGCTCCCCAGTGAGGTCAGATCGGCATCCTCCCTCCCTCTTGGGAGGCTTTGCTTTCGGTCCCACCAGCTTTGCAAACGATGGACAGGGCCTTCTCAGTGGTGACGCCCCCGCCTATGGAACTCGCTCCCCAGTGAGGTCAGATTGGCATCCTCCCTCCCTCTTGGGAGGCTTTGCTTTCGGTCCCACCAGCTTTGCAAACGATGGACAGGGCCTTCTTGGTGGTGACCCCCCCTCGCCTATGGAACTTCCTCCCGAGTGAGGTCAGATCGGCATCCTCCCTCCCTCTTGGGAGGCTTTGCTTTCGGTTCCACCAGCTTTGCAAACGATGGACAGGGCCGTCTTGGTGGTGACCCCCCTCGCCTATGGAACTTCCTCCCAGTGAGGTCAGATCTGCATCCTCCCTCCCCTCTTGGGAGGCTTTGCTTCGGTTCCACCAGCTTTGCAAACAATGGACAGGGCCTTCTTGGTGGTGACCCCCCCTCGCCTATGGAACTTCCTCCCGAGGGAGGTCAGATCGGCATCCTCCCTCCCTCTTGGGAGGCTTTGCTTTCGGTCCCACCAGCTTTGCAAACGATGGACAGGGCCTTCTAGGTGGTGACCCCCCCCCCGGCCTTTGGAACTCTCTACCCAGCGAAATCAGATCGGCATCCTCCCTCCTTTCCTTTAGAAGAAAATTGAAGACTTGGGTGTGGAACCAGGCATTTGGCTGATGGATACGGCGGCACTGAACACTGAATATGACCTGTGATTGTGAAATGGAAAAGGCTTTATGACTGTTTTTAATCTCAGATATTTGTATGTTTTATTGTAATGTATTGTGACATCAAATTGTGCCGTTGTCAGCTGCTCGGAGTCTCCTTACGGAGGTGAGAAGAGCGGGGTAAAAATGATGTAAATAAATACTCACATTTGAATGTTTTCTAATTGCTAGGTTGGCAGGAGCTGGGCCTAACAGCAGGAGCTCATGCCGCTCCCCGGATTTGAACCTGTAACCTTTCGGTCAACAAGCTCACCAGCTCAGCGCTTTAACCCACTGCGCCACTCAATAATGACAATAAATAACTTTTTAAAAAATTGTATGCCGATCTTCAGCAGAGGGACTGAGGTTGAGAAGATATAATATAATAATGCCTTATATGGGCCCCTGGTGGCACCGTGGGTTAAACCACAGAGCTGCTGAACTTGATGACCGAAAGGTCGGTGGTTCGAATCCAGGGAGCAGGATGAGCTCCCGTTGTTAGCCCCAGCTCCTGCCAATCTAGCTGTTTAAAAACATGCGAATGTGAATAGATCAATAGGTATCACTAAGACGGGAAGGTAACAGTGCTCTGTGCAGTCATGCTCGCCACATGTCTTTGGAAGCGTCTACGGACGACGCTGGCTCTTCAATCATAGAATCATTGAGTTGGAAGAGACCTTGTGGGCCATCCAGTCCAACCCCCTCAGGAAGTAGGAAAATCACATTCAAACCACCCCCGACAGATGGCCATCCAGCCTCTGCTTAAAAGCCTCCACCACACCCCGGGGCAGAGAGTTCCACTGCTGAATAGCTCTTACAGTCAGGAAGTTCTTCCTAGTGTTCAGGTGGAATCTCCTTTCCTGTGGTTTGAAGCCATTGTTCTGTGTCCTAGTCTCCAGGGCGGCAGAAAACAAGCTTGCTCCCTCCTTCCCATGACTTCCCGTCACATATTTATACATGGCCATCATGTCTTTGGCTTAGAAATAGAGATGAGCACTACCGCTCAGAGTCAGAAACAACTAGACTTAATGTCAGGGGAAACCTTTACCTCTAATGTGTATATAATAGTAATATTAGAGGTTCCAGTCCAGCTTATCCATACAAATGTATCTCCCTTTACGAGCCAGAGCATTATTATCAGCTGAGGAGGTCCTTCTCTTGGTCCCACTGCTCTCACAGGCATGATTGGTGGGGACGAGAGACACGGCCTTCTCGGTGGTGGTACCTTGGCTGTGGTACACCCTCCTCAGTGACATCAGATCGGCCCCCTCTCTCTTGATGTTTAGGAAATGACTTAAAATGTGGCTTTTAAAGCAAGCATTTGGAGAGTGAGATGAAGCATCAAAGATAACTTTGGGATTGCTGCACTGTCCAATGTTTTACGTTGTTTATAGTTTACTGTTTTTAGTATATTATTATTTGTTTTTTTAGTTATGTGTTATATAAAACAGGAGATATTCAGGTAACCATATCTCAAGGTAGAATGAATGTAGTTTTGCTTCACTTTTTACTACCATGGAATCATGAGAGTTAAAGATGGGCAAAGACCTCATAAAACTATTTCCACAATTTCATACCATTGAACCTTTTCAATGAAATAATGTCAAACTGCATTAATTCTGCAGTGTAGGCCGAGGCTGGGCAAAATTGGACCCTCCAGCTGTTGTGGACTTCAACTCCAGCTGCTAAGAATTGTGGGAATTGAAATCCAAAACATCTGGAATGCCCAAGTTTTCCCAGCCCTTTGTGGCTGAAAAGTGGGTTATAAATAGAAGTAGCATAGGAAATGCTAGGCATGAATATAGCAGGGGTTGAGCAATGGATGACCTCCATATCTTGACCATTAAAATGAAAAAAGGGGAAGGTGAAGCATTAAAAAACAAAAAAATGTATAGCAACATCTTAAGATTTAAGCCAACATTTAATTATACAGGTTGAACATCCTTTATCTGGAAACCCAAAAGGATCCGCAATTGTCCACATGGTTGGCTAAGATAAGCTCCTTCTACAATGCCATATAAAATCCAAATTATCTGGATTGAGCTGGATTATCTGGCAGTGTATACTCATATAATTCAGTTCAAAGTCATTAATGTGGATTGTCTGCTTTGATAATCTGGATTACATGGCAGTGTAGAAGGGGCCATAGTGACATTGTTGCTTTGTGATGATGATGAGGATGATGAGGATAGCTGCATGAGGCCGAAGTTTGCCCATGTCTGATGCATCTGAAACATAAATGAATTTTCCATTTCAATTTGGGTCCCATCTCCAAGATATCCACTTATGTACATAGAAGCAAGTATGGGTATCCTGAAATCCAGAATATTTGTGGTTTCGAGCATTTCAGATGACTGATATTGAACCGGTATAGCACTGTACATGGTGCCTGCTATTTAACAAGTAAAATAACAACAACAAAAAACAGTTACTGTATTTTCTGGCGTATAAGACTACTTTTTAACCCAAGAAAATCTTCTAAAAAGTCAGGTGTCGTCTTATACGTGGGAGTCGTCTTATAGACCGGGTGCTGAAACTTCCAATCTGGATTGGAGAATCTGTGGTCGCCGCATATGGTGGGGGGAGCTAAAAAATGGCAGTCGCCACATCCCTGCTGTATGCAGCAATTGTATGAAAGCATTAAGGGTGATGCTGTACAAGAACGGTAGAAAAAAATCCATTAATCAGGGTTCGTGGACTTAATGCGGTCCCGATGGTGAGGTGAAGGGGCGCCTCACTGGGAAGGTGTAAGTGAAGGGTGGAGCAAGCTGCAGGCATCCTGGGCGCCCGGGGTATGGAAAAAAGAGATAGAGTGGCTCTGGGCCCAGAAAAGCACACCTCTTTTACCTGCCTGGCCCACCCTTGTATCCTATTACCGTACCTCGTCCTCTGCCTCCCAGATCTCGCTCCTGAAGACTGCAGTGAAGCGGGATCTGAGAGGCAGAAAAGGAGGTACAGTAATAGGAAAATTACCATATTGAAATAAAATCTGATGCTTTTTAAATTTTATTTGGTGTGCATTTGAAGACACGTAGTCTTATACGGTGAGTATATCCCAAACTCTATATTTTAATTGGAAAAGTTGGGGGTCGTCTTATACGCCCAGTCATCTTATATGCCGGAAAATATGGTACCTTCCTTCAGGCTTGCAATGTATTTAAAGCATGACACAAAAGGAAAAAAGGACCGAAGTGTGGGAGGATAGAGGACTTATATTTTAGGGGTGAAAGAGGACTTACATTTTATCATTAGCTTTTCTGGATAGTGATGCAGTAGAGAATTATATTAGAGACATTATTATTACCATTATTGTGATATTTATTTATATCTCCAAAGTTCTCTCGTTCGCCTCATGTGACTAAACATAGTTACACATTTGTGGTTTGGGATAGAATGTATTTTGAGACAAAAAGATGCAAATCAACATCCTCACACAAAATATTCTCATATCATACGACCATCTCATATTCAAAGGCCCGTGAGAGATGTTGCAGACCTTTATAATGGTTAGCTAGCATTGATTTGTGAATACAATAAATATGCTTATCAAAACTCAGTTGCTTTGGGCTCAAAGCTTTCTCAGAAGATTTTTAAATTGTATGTGCAGACCTATAAATAGTTATTTGGAAATATCTGCTATTTATGGTACAATAAAACCTTTATCTTCTTTCATACTTCTTCCAATGAGTTGGGATTTGTGAATAGAAGTGAATTCATCTATTTCTGTTATTCGTATTGCTTTTGGAAGTAAAATCCACTGAACCCAGTGACACTTTTGAGTAAGAGTACATGGGTTGCAATGCAGACATTTTTGTTGTTGCAAAATTTCATTTCCATCTTATTGTTTTCAGTTGCGATTTCCATTTGCTTTCTTTTCTCTTCCACACTTAGAAAGTTCAGAGTGGCATCAGTTGGGAAGGTTCATTTCCAAGTATTGTTAATTACTTTGTTACCTCTTCAATATAACATCAGAATGCTGTTGTGTTTGCATAGTGTTCATTGGATAACACTCCTCTGTCCACATATGCCTATGTTTCCTTGAAATAACTTTCAAATTAAAAAAAAGCTGTAAACACTTTGTACATAAGATACGGTCTTCCTTCCTTTTTTAAATATTGGTAGCAAATCCTAACACATTTATGAATGTGTAAGGAAGCTGACATTATATCCCAAGCATAGCAACAAACTTGTAGAAACCATAATGTTAGGTTTTTTACCGTGTTTTTAACATGTGTAAGTCGCCCCGAGCCTGACAGGAGTGGTGACTAATAAGTCTAAATAAATAAATAAATAAATAATGCCCGAAGGGGCATCAAGGGTCCTATCCCCTTTTATTGAATTTTTCCAGCTCTCCCGAACAGGCTGTGTGATATTAATTAACAGTATATCAGCTTTGCAGCGAAATTAGCTAGTCTATAACAGCATCTGTAAGCCCAGACATCCAGATGTTATTTTGTTAAGACATTTATGATAGGAAATATTTATAAAGGGGTAATATTAACATTTCAGCTATAAGAAACCTTCTGTCAGGTGATTTGTAAGGTTTTTTCCCCTCAATAAAAAGTCAATAAACTTGGGGAGGAAGCCAATTCTCAGATATTTTGTCACATTGGAAAGTGATCCATGGTGACTCTGGGCATTGAAATAATACCATAGGGAGGGAAGGAGAATCCAGGTAACTGAATTTTCTCTTGTTTCTGAATTTTTTTAGAGATGCAAAATTCACATTTCACACAGAAAAATATTCAATGTATGGTTTAGTTAAGGTACTGCTACATAACATTCTTAATCTCTCTACCTCCAATCCTCTTACTGAATCAGAATTGACAGCTTTGCCTTTCTTTTAAAACATTTGAAATAACCCAAAAAGCAAAAAACCCATAATTGCTTTAATAAAGTCAGTTAGAATGTTATGTAGTCATAATATTGATGTTGGTTTCCTATCCATTCATGGCTGCTGCTTCATTTGTTTAACATTGTTGTGTTCAGATCTTTTTGCCTGAGGAGGAAGAATAAGATGGAATATCTCTGAGTCTGTACAAATAGAAGTGCTGTGTAAGCTGTGACTGGTCGTTGACTGCTTCACGTTTCAAAAGCAATGGCTGTTTGAAGCTCTGGTGACTTAGAATCAAAGTCTTGCCAGCTAGAAGCCTGTGAGTCGTTTTCTAACCAGTCAGTCACCTCTCACCTGAATCCCGCAGGGATTTTCTTTAAACCTTGGTAACAGTTCTTGAAGAAACAGAACCATATTTCTTGAAGTTTTACTTTTGGAACAAATAACAGAAAGGGTATAGAATTTTCAGTTAACACCAGTTGTTATAAAGATGGAGAACAATGGGTAGTTTAAAATGGGACTTTTAAACTACCCATTGTAGGGAATGACAAAGGGAATGACTCTTTAGGAAACCTAATGGTTCCATAGCACCGGGAATGTGGTGCAGCTGGCTAAGTGTCAGCTGCATAAGATCTCTCTGACCAGTAGGTCATGACTTGGAGGCCTGCCCGGGTTGAGGTGGGTGCTAGACCTTTAAGTGTAGCCTGCTGTCGACCTTTGCAGCCTGAAAGACAGTTGCATCTATAAGTAGGACATAAAGGTACCACATTAAGTGGGGAGGCAAATTTTGACTGAATTATGAAGCCATTAAATAACTCCAGGAATGCGGAGGAATGTGGAAGGAGCAACAAGAGACGCTGAGAACACTAAGAGATTAGGAGCGCGTCAGCTCCCCCTGGTTGCCAGAGTTTGCCTCTGTTCATCTATATGTGGGTATGTGGAAACGGCAGGGATTGTCTGCTAAGTATGTGTACCTGTAATCCGCTCTGAGTCCCCTTTGGGGTGAGAAGAGCGGAATATAAATAAAGTGTATTATTATTATGTCAAGTAGACTGGGTATGTTGTTGGACTGCAACTCCTATTATCGTTACCAGCTATTCTGTCAAGGATTTTTGGGAAACTGCAATGCAACAACATTCACCATTCTTGAAGCAAACTATGGTATATGTCAATATCCCCAAATGCTGTCTTGGTTTTTCCATTCTTTTTTAAATACCATCTGTCAGACTGAATGCGTATATCTGTCAGACCGAATACGCATACAGTACCCCACTCTGGATAAGATAATGTCCCAATAATCCAATGTCCAAATTTGGTGAGTAGAGTACGGTGTAAATAATCCCGGTTAAATCCAAAGGGGCACAGAGCGGTCAGTCCATAAGGAGACTCAGGCTTCCTGTTATCCCGGATTTTCTAAGAGTTTGGATTACTCACTCTTCACTGTCCTACATGATGTTGTGGATTTACCTTCATTGACTTTGCAATATTTTTGGAACTGAGTCTCGTTATGGACTGACCACTCTGCACCCTTTTGGATTTAACCCAGATTATTTACACCGTACTCTACTCACCAAATTTGGACATTGGACTATCAGGACATCTTATCCGGAGTGGGGTACTGTATGCGTATTCGGTCTGACAGATTTATATGTTTATATTATATAGTTGTGTATGATCACAGTCCACTAGACTCAGTCCGTGTTTCATTTGAAGTGATAGTTTACATGTTGTAGTCTTTGCTGACTCAATTTGCCAGTTTGTTAGTTACACCCTTGCTCTGTTTGTTGAGTCTTGGAGGAGATACTCAGATTACAATAATACATATATTCAGAAAGCTCTGAATATTCTACATTGCAATGTGTTACCTATTTGTGATATTTGGAGCTAATGGAAAGATGCAGAGAGGGAGCCATCCAGCAAAACCAGGTTGTCAGAGCTCTCCACCCACCTTGACAGTGCATTGTATACAGGTTTTCATAAGTGCACATCCATCATGTTGCTTAGGAATATCTCAGATAGCTGAGAATGATGTTCAAAAGCCCTCAATAGAGCATAACTGAAAGCACA
Source organism: Anolis apletophallus (assembly GCA_030556195.1). NCBI lineage: Eukaryota > Metazoa > Chordata > Lepidosauria > Squamata > Anolidae > Anolis > Anolis apletophallus. Next base: position 15,170,329 of record JARBWK010000005.1, on the reverse strand, counting down.
GGTGAATGAAAGGATACAAGTGGCATGTTATTTACTACTCTTCAGTGCACTAAAAGCCCCAAATCCGTTCAAGATCAGCCTTCTTTTGGCTAGAATGTGTTGCAGAAGGGTCATTCCTTTGAGCTGAGGATCTGTTTCTGATGCAACCTATTTTCCTTCACTCTTTATCTTTCAGTGGAGACCAACAATGAAAGCACAGAAAGGTGGTGGGACAATGGTATATTTTTGTCTTTGTTCTGCTATATCCTTTCACTTTAGTTATTGTTGCAAGAGTTGAACTTCAGACGTCTCTTTCTGTGACAACCATTCAGTGTGAATGTCTGCTTCCAAGACTTCAGTTAAAGGCAATGAAAAACCTTTCTCACTCATTAATTTTATTCCTTCAATCTATGAATTTTTCGTCATGATTTCTCCTGAGCAGCTTAGTCCCTGGTTTTGTGTAATTGTTGTGCTGCAACATTGTATTGTATGCTGCTGTCTTATAAAACAAATGGTGGTAGAAAGTGGAATTGCCTAAAACTTGACTCAAAAAGTAATATAAATGGAAATACAGTATAAATGGAAAACTGTTTTATTATAGAAATGCAATAGCTAAAGCTTTCTTCCTGTCTTTCTCAAACGAGAACGTGCTTCACTTCGCAATAGCATATGCCAAGTCAAAGCAAGTCAAAACTATGTTGTAAAACAGATTGATTTTACAAATAATTGGGACAGCTGTAAAAAGTTTAGCTAAAACTGTTTTCTTTGATTCTTCTCCTGGCTTTATAACATTCTTGATGCAAAGGCAGCATTTTATAGACACAAAGCGCTGAATGTTTCCACACCTAAGAGACATGGTGTAGATATAATTATGTAGACCTAATATGATGTCCTTATTATACTGCGGTTTGTTAATTATGATCTAGCCTAGGGAGCCTAACAACTTACCCCCTCCTTCCTTTCTGTTAATTATTTTAAGTAAATGTACCGGTATTTTCAAGCTGTGAGTGGATGAATCTATGGATACAGAATCTATCGATACTGAGGGCAGGCTGTACTTCTGAAAAGTTTCTCATTGTAAAGATGGAATGTTTCTTAATTTTCATATCTCATATGACGATATGAGAGTGGGGTTGGGAATTGATAATAGACCTAAATATGTTGATTACCTTAGACTAATTCCCCCCCCCCTAAAAATGGCAAAAATAATGACACTAGTTACTTTTCAAAAATAACATTTGTGAAATAATGAGTGCTAATATTAACAACTTCATGAAGTAACAACATTGGTTCTCATTGCCCAAAGCAATATATTTGAGTGACATCCTGCTGAGAAAGTAACGTATCAAGTTGCATTATTACTTTTAAGTTGTTACTTCCAGGTTCTTATTTAACACTCCATAGGCAACAAAATACATTTGCAGTGATTTTGTCCATCCTGTTTCTAAGTGCAGCCTGGGGAGTCCTGGATAATATAAGACTTGCTTTATATTCAACCCATGTAAATGCTGCCTGAGAGGAAAGAAGTCTGCTTCCTGATTCACAAACCAAGCACTATGGAGAAAATGATTGTAATATCATTTCTGGACTACAATGTAACTTGATAACATTTCCTCTTCATTTCTTTCTTGCAGGACCATGGCAAGTCCAAGAACAAGAAAAGTCCTTAAAGAAGTGAGAGTACAAGATGAGAATAATGTGAGTAGTTTAGTGTATCCTCTTAACAGCGTATGGTTAAGTAGCAAGGAGTCACCTTACTCTCACATTAGAAGATTCCATTTGAATGATTCAAAATTAGCAATGATAGCAAATCTACAACATATAGAAGTTTATCGCATATAAGGTACTTGCTAAGTCCTTGCCACAAGCTCATTTGTGGGTGGAAAGAATTTCCCTGCATATAGTATTCACTTGCTTCTCTTTCTGCCAAGAGGCAAAGGCCTTTTTATTTCGATAGGCAGGGCATTGATTCTTACATCATGCGGTAGAAAGGGATTTGAAAGCTGTATGCTCTGCTTTTGTCTTTCCAATTATGTTATAAATTTGTTTTTAACCATGTGTTTTTGAAATATAATTTTTGTTTTTTTAAAAAACTATTGTAAAATAATATTTTAGTTGTGTTTTGTTTTGAATGATTGCAAACTGCTTTGCGTCACATGATGGGAAAAAGGTAAAGGTTTCTCCTTGACTTTAAGTCTAGTCGTGCTCATCTCCATTTCTAAGCAGAAGTGCCGGTGTTGTCCGTACACACCTCCAAGGTCATGTGGCCAGAATGACTGCATGGAGCACACCGCACTCCAGATTCAAACTTTCGGTCAGCAAGTTCAGCAGCTCAGCAGTTTAACCTGTCCACCACTGGGGGCATTTTATATAAATAAAACAAAATATGAAGTAATAAAAGTAAACAGTGCTTTTCAGAGTTGTAGTCTGTGACCCAGTGTTGGTCCATGAACCATTTGCTTACCGTTTCTAGGAAAGAAACATAAACAATTGTAGCCAGAGATCAGAAGTCCCTGGCACATTGGGAAAAATTATTAGTCCTCTCTTGAAAAATGCCACACTTAAAAGAAAATCCTTCTGTTATTTGATCAGAGATAACAGGAGGAATTGTGAGCCAGCATGGTGTAATGGTCATGGTGTTGGATTAGGATCCTGGAGATCAAGGTTTGAATTCTTGCTCAGCCATGGAAGCCTCCTGGATGAGCTTGAGTAGGTCACACTCAGCATTAGAGGAAGATAATGGCCAAATTCCTTCTGAATAAATCTGACAAAACCATATGATAGTTTTGCTCTGTCACCATAAATCTGAAACAACTTGAAGGCAAACAACAGCAGCAGCAGTAAAAAAAATTGCCTGACATCCTATTCATTTTCCCAGCTGAAGCTGGATGGTTGCACAGCACTCATTTTGAGAGTATGGGTCCTGGATTCTGTTGACAGGCAGACAATTTTTTTCCTGATGTTATTTAATTGAGAATTGGAGATTTCAAAGAAAGTACCTTATAGAAGGGCATAGTACTGTTTTTATTGTATGGTTTTTAAACTGCTTTTAATCATTTTAATTTGTATGTTTTCAATTGTTTTTAAACAGTGTTGTTTCCTCCCTTGCCCATACTATTTTCCAATGCAGGTTTGTTTTGAGTGTGGGGCATTCAACCCCCAATGGGTGAGTGTGACCTACGGAATATGGATCTGTCTCGAATGCTCAGGAAAACATCGAGGCTTGGGTGTTCATCTCAGGTTAGTTTTTCATAAGAACCTCTCTCCAGTGTAGCCCTTTCTGTTATTTGTAGTATCATTTAAAAATCTATTTAATGATTTAGTTGATGGCAGGCACCAATTGGCCAACCTATAAAAACATCTTAAAGGGCGTACAAGGGACATGGGAATTGAAGACCATTGAGGAGCTGAAGAAAGAAGGGTACAACCTATCGTGGTTTCAGTACCACCAGATATTTCAGAACTTCAAAACAGATGATAAGACCAGCGGATTTATGACTACGGGCTTCTGGGAACAGATCATAGACAACAGCAAAAAACACATCAGCGCCCTATACAAACAACTTCTCAGATGGGACACGGCAGACGAACAAGTCAAAAACTGTCATATGAAGTGGGCCCAAGATCTGGGCCACTCTGTCCTACTAAGACAATGGGAGGAAATATGGAATGACAAACTGAAAATTAGTGCATCAACCGACGTAGCTGAAAACTGGTTGAAAATGCAGTATCAATGGCACCTCCATCCAACGAGACTCGCAAAATTCAACAACAAAAGTTCCAATGTATGTTGGAAATGTAAAAGGGAAACTGGCACCTACATACACCAATGGTGGGGGTGCAAAATCTCCCACAAATATTGGACAGCGGTACACAAGGAAACGGAGAAGATACTGAAGGCCCGATTCCCTGTGGATCCACAATATTACCTGCTGGGACTCTCTAACCCCCTACCTAACAAAAATCAGGAGAGGGTGTTCTTTCTGCTCAGCTCCTGCAGCCGGATTGTCTTAGCACGCCACTGGAAGAAGGATACCACTCAGGGAATAGAAGAGTGGATCCTGAAGGTGTTCGACATGATCCAGATGGAGGCGATATCTCAAAATATGAGCAACAAAAAACAAAAAAACGGACTGGGCGTGCTTCAAAGACTATCTGCAAAATGGGAAATCCAAATGCATAATAGACTTAAACGACCTCTAAACATAGGATAAGGGAAAGAGCAACATACGCAAACATTTTGGATTAACAACTTGAGGAATAATTTTGGGATTGACAAAGGTATACTTTCTTGTGTTACGCTCGGGAAGTCACTGTATACCCCCTACCCTCACGCTCCCAACCCTTGTCACTACCCCCCCCCTCAATCCCTACTAGTGGTCTTGTACCACGGAAAACTTTATATATATATATATATATATATATATATATATATATATATATATATAAATGATTTAGTTGATGGTTTTAAATAGTGTTATTGTTTACTGTTTATTACAGAATGGATGCACCCTGGCTCGGTAGGATTTGGCAGACAGAGTAATATAGAAATATTAGTTGTTAATAATAATAATTAACCAAATAGAAAGTCTTTTATGATTCTTACTGGGACACAGTTTGATGCTGATAACTCATGTCTGTTATACTAAGTCTAAGTTAATAAAGGTTTCTGGTATTGGGCATCCAAGGAAGAAAATAACTTCTTAGATTTAAATGTATTCAGAATTTCTTTTTTAAAATCCAGTTTATTCTCAAAGCATATATGTTAAGGTAGAGTAATAGATTTACAGTAATTCATGATATGCTTATAACAGACTATCAGCAATTCGTTTGAATTCCCAGAATTCTAGACTCTTGAGGAGCTACCTGTGTGAGTGACTCTAGGCATCTGTATTGTGACAAAGGGATACTGCCACGTGGCTCTTCTACTGTTGGCACTCCACTAGGTAGTAGGTAAAGGTTTTCACCTGACATTCTGTTTAGTCATGCCTGACTCTGGGGGTTGGTGTTCATCTCCATTTTTAAGTCGAAGAGCCAGCATTATCCATAGACACCTCCAAGATCATGTGGCTAGCATGACTGCATGTAGAGCCCTTACCTTCCCGCTGGAGCAGTACCTATTAATCTATTGACATTTGCATGTTTTCGAACTGCTAGCTTGGCAGAAGCTGGGGCTTACAGTGGGAGCTCACCCTGCTCTCCTAATTTGAACCAGCAACCTTTTGGTCAGCAAGTTCAGCAGCTCAGGAGTTTAACTCGCTGCGCCAGCAGGGGAGTAGGAGCGAAAAAGAGGATGTTAGGGCAAATGTAGGAAGGCTTTATGTTTTACAGATCATAAACCCTGAAGTTGTCAAAAACAGTAGCTGGAGGAGGAATGGCAGGGACGTAAATTATAGAATTAAGTCCCCTGGATTCCCAAATTGATTCACTTGCCCTTTTGTTTGAGATATTTTTCATGCTGCTGGTATTAATATAATAAGAACTGGCTTTTTGAAATCTTTTGTTTTCAGTTTCGTGCGGTCTGTCACTATGGACAAATGGAAAGATATTGAATTGGAGAAAATGAAAGCAGGTGGTAATCATAAATTTCGGGAATTTTTAGAGACACAAGAAGATTATGACCCTTGTTGGTCATTGCAAGAGAAATACAACAGCAAAGCTGCAGCACTCTTCAGAGATAAGGTAAGTTTAATTAAATTAAGGTTAATTAAACTATAACTTCAGCATATTTATATTTATTTTCCACCATAATTTGCAAATAAATTTGATAAAAATCAGACAATGTGATTTTCTGGATGTGTTTTCTCATGTTGTCTCTCATAGTTGAGGTCTACCTATGATGTACATTACAGGCCTCTCATTTTTTTAAGTGGGAAAACTTGTGCAATTGGTATCTGACTAAATACTCCCCCCCCCCAACTGTATGCAATAAAGACATCTCTGTGGAAGGAAGTAAGCTTAGGCCTTTAAAATATGTCTTACTTTAGGTGGCGGCGCTGGCCGAAGGTAAAGAATGGTCAGTTGAAACATCATCTGCTAGAAACTGGACACCACCTCAGCCCAAAGTTGCTCTTTCTGCAACTCATCGGTACGTTCCCCCTTTGTCTTGTACAGTGTAATTATTCTAAGGAAGGGGTTTGAGCAACTTCCTGAGGCTGGGTAGCAATGGGGAATTGCTTCCCATTGGATTTCAAAAGGTTGTTTAATATCCCCAAATTCTTTATGCATTTTACAACAGTCGAAGGCTCAATTTTTCATAATGTTTTGGTGTAACAATTTAAACCCATTAGAGGTCTTTTTTAAACAGTGGGGTGTAACTCCTGTTCCCTTCACTTTTCTTACTCTTGCAGAAGGCGCTTGAGGGCAAAAAATGACCTCTGGAAAGAGCCCTGTAGACTACAAAAATGGCTCTGGAGGGCCACATATAGCACATAATTGTCATTTTGCTACACCTGGTTTTATAGAGAAAAAAACACTTGAGCTCTTTAGAGTCCATTGGAACAATTTTAATTTCACGTTCCCTCCCTCCTAGAGCCCTTTTCAATATCAGAAGTGACTGGAAGGGTGTGCTAAGAGCTTTCTTTAAAAGAAAACAAAATAAAAACCGGCAGGAGGGCCTTATTTTGCCCTGTGTCACCAGATCTCAGGGTGGCATACAACTGATAATGGATTACTAGAACAAAATAATTTAATAGACTAATAACATGAAATATGCTAACAAGTTAAAACACGTTGACTTTTTTTTTTGCATATTGAGTCTTTTTAGTCCCTACAGCGATAATCTATTACAGAACTATTCCATACAGCATTGTTAACATGTAGTGATATTTAACATAACTCTCTCCCATAATAAAATGCTATTGCAAGCGGTTTAGTTACCATGTTTATTTATTTATTATTTGAACTTGTATGCCGCCACTCCCCGAGGGCTTGGAGCTTTCTGATATTTAAGTTTAGTTCTATATTCTGTATATGTTAAAGAATTAGATGTTCATATATGTTAAGTAAAGCATGAACTGAAAGGCTTCAGGGTTAGCTTAAGCTGGTTTTGTTACAATTGGAAATATATGTATCAAGAGGCAAATCTTGATGGAGTGATATCCTGTGCATAACTTCTCTGCCCCCTGTATGCAAACATTCTTTGTTTATCATTTGGTTTTCATACAGTTTACTTTTACACTTTATTCTTTGCAGCAGCTCTGCTGGACAACAGCAAAATGCAGGTGGCACTTCTGATAAAGCCTTTGAAGATTGGTTAAATGATGATGTTGGCTCTTATCAAAGGTAAAAATCACATCTCAGTTAAACATAAAGAGTCCATGAAGATAACTGCCAATGGTCATTTCTCTGACATAGCCCTGTGTTGATTAAATGTACTTTGGATGGCCTTCAGAGAAATCCTTTTCACACTTAATTTTCCACCTATAGTCAAATATAGAGGACTTTATTTTGCTGTTTGACTTTTATAGAGATGCAAGCCTCTTACCACTTGCATTCATAAATTCATTCATCCATGTCTCCATTTTTTAAAAATCCCTAAAGCAAACCTTGATCTTGCCATTATATTGAAGGCACACCATTTTGATAAACTGTCATATATAATGGGACTTGAATATCCATGGATACATGGTGGACCTTGGAACCGACAACTATATTTATTCTGGTCCATAGACACATCAGTAAAACATGGTGGACATTGGAATCAAACCACAGCAGATAGTAAGCGGCCATTGTACTGAGTTTATTTTATTTATCTTACTAAAATATTTATTTCCTGCTCACAGGGTGTCAGATATTATCATCTATAAACAGCTACAAAAAATAAGAATTATTGTCTTAGAGGCTTCATTCAAAGTGAAAGATACCCGAAAGGGTTTGTTGTTGTTTTTGTTGCTCCCAAAGGAATAGGTTTTGCCAAAGGCAGCGAAGAGTGGCTGCTCAGAAAATTCTCTATGAATACATGTGAGCAGTGTATTCTTTTGTTACAAACCAGCATTTATCAGACCAGTCATAGAGCATAATGTGAAAGTTATGCATTACTCTAAATGCGCTTACCTGTTGTTAGCCACTTTTTGTATAATAAAGATGCAAAAAGTTAAATTTCAAAGTAACAGCAAGTAAATTGAAGTTACTTAAGTAGTATAATAAGTTTCCAATTGTTTTCAATGTACTTTTAATGGTCATTTTTAGATGACCCTTAATGGATTTTTACAGCATTTTAATGAATTACTAACTCTGATGAAGAAAATCTTGGGTTCTATAACTCACGTTAAAGTCAAAGACGGTTGTGAACTTCAGAGATGGGTTTTTAAATGCTACTCATATGTGCAGTCTATGCTGAAGAGCATTGGAAATATTTTAAACCATAAACTGTGCTGAAATGCAATAGCTTGCCAAGCCAACTGGGAACAAACAATTTGTTGTGTTGTTTTCATGCATATTTGTATTTAAGGCAATTATTCTGAAATGTAATATACATTTAATTTATGTGTGCATTTATGTATGTTATAGAAATGTGTTTGATTATAAAATGTGTTTAGTTTCTTGTGTGTTTTGATTCAGTGGTCAAGAGAATCGCTATGTGGGGTTTGGGAATACAGTTACTCCTCCGAAAAAGGAAGATGACTTCCTCAACAATGCCATGTCCTCTTTATATTCAGTAAGTAGGTTGTTTCCAGACATAAATCTTACATTTCTGTGGCTAGTAAAATATTTTTAAAACAGTAAATCTAGTGATTCACTTGTTAATACATGTCTAAAAGAAAATCTGAGAAAAAAAGAGAGCTGAGTGAGTCATTACATATATATACTCAAAAGATAAGCTGAATTTTTCAGCCCTTTTTTTCTTCCAGGGTTGGAGCAGTTTTACAACTGGAGCAAGCAAGTTCGCTTCTGCAGCTAAAGAGGGTGTAAGTAAACATCATAACCCAGCAAATGATTTTATTCCATCTTCCATAAAATATGCTGCTGGTAGAAAATCCATTTTTCAGGCAGTAGTTTTGGCAGCCACAATACCTTTAGAATTAGTTGGCTTTTCTTCTGTCTGAATTGTTTCAGGTAAGAATAAATGCCCTTAGATGCAGGCTTTCAGATGATTTTGTCTTGGAAGACTTGTACTTGCAGTTGTGGAATTATCAAGCTGCGTGTTGTGAATTTTTGTCTGAATTTCAAATATAATACTTTTTAAAACTATTCACCTCCCTTTGACATTTCCATTTTCTGTTAAGTTGCAAGTTGCAGTTGAAATGAATGTAATTGGCATTGTTGCCATGTGATGAACACAAGATTCTTACTAATGTGAAGGTACAAACTATGTTTACAGTGGCAACAAAGTTAAGTAAAATAACGTGTTGTTTGCATAAATATTTCTGAGGGCTGAAACCCCTACCATCAATGTGTGGATGTTGTTCTGTGCTTCCACTGTGGCCACCAGTTGTGGGGAGCTTTTCTATTGCGTCATGGTTCCTGTGCAAGACTTTATCTTACCTTCCTGGACACTGACATGTTTCATAGGAAGAATTACCTGCAATTCTGAGGAACATGAGAATGTTAAATGTTTCTGGGTCTGTCTGGTTTTTGTTTTAGTGAAACATTTGAAGCAAATCATTTTTGTTTTCTCTGCAGGCTACCAAATTTGGATCTCAGGCTACTCAAAAGGTAATTATGAAAAACAATTCTTTTCCGTTGCTAAGCCGGCACTAAAAATCATGACTCTTCTCTTTACTCAGCAGTTTGAATGTTCTTGGAATACTTGCTGTCTCCTGGATCTTCTTTGAAAATTTGTATATTAGGTCCCATTTTTGGAGACCTTTGATGGAGAACATGGAATTCAACAATTCACTGGAAAGTTAATACCATTTAATTGCTATTGTTTTTCTATTCCGTACCAAATGGTTTGTGCATATTTTATACTCAGCCCTATTAAGACTGAATTTATTGCAGAGTCAATTCTTCAAAGAAGTAGTTCAAACTAGTACATGAGAGGTAAAGAAATCTGGTGGGAGGGGATTATCTAGTATAGTACAGAGACAAATAGCAATTGCTCCACGTAAAAATGTATGTGTGTTGCCTGCTGACCTATGATGATCTTATGTATTTCATAGGGTTTACTTAGGCAAGGAATACTCAACATGTTTTTGCTACTTTATTTCATTGAAACAAAGCCAATAGCAACCAATATTTATTGATGGTCTCCCATCCAAGTACGAAGCAGAGCTGATGTTGCTTAGCTTTCAGGATCAGATGGGATCTGATACCTTTAGGGTATTTAGGCTAGGTTCCTGTGTACCAAGCAGTTATTGTTACAAATAAGCCATATATATAAGAAATCACAACTATTCTCCATATCGTCCAGCTTCTGAAACTGACTTGCTTCTTGGACTGTGCACTGTTTGCTTAGATCATTACTTGTAGATACTATACTAGAGACATTTGCAGAAAGTGACTTGTCAATAAAACATGCTAATACAATTCTCATAAAGTTGGGTGTTTTGTCCCAGGTCATTACACCTACCGTGTGTGCGTGCGCGCGCTAGTGTAACACCCAGGGAAAGAAAAAGGCTCGTACAATGGCATTGTATTAGAATACAACTTTGATACAGAGCCTCACATGTTCCTATATATTTATGAGGTCTTTGCATTGTAGGTTTGGTGCAGACCAGGCCTTATGAAAACACCATTTGTATCCAAATGCCTTGTTAGCCTTGTGCTGGAATTGAGTTTTGAAAATTGGAAGGACTGGCTGCATGGATATCAAGTTTTAGGAAAGGAAAAACCAAGGTTCTTTTAGATCTTTGGGATTCTTTGAGGCCTACGTATGTAGCTATTCAGTGGGAATGATTCATGATTCATTCTAGTCATGTTCCAGGCTAAAATTGTGTGTGCATGTTCAAAGGAAAAATGCTGTAAATATTCCATGACAGATCTTCATATTCATCTGAATATAAAAGCGTCAGATATTTGCCCCTTAGGTGGAAGAGGGAAACTTTGATATCACCTTGATTTTCCTTTGCTGCCTTCTCATAAGATGTGCCTACTTTATTCAGACCTTGTTTGAGTTCCATAATAGTATCAACATGCACAGCTATTTGACATTGCACTGGAGTTAATTGACTATCTCTACTGACAAGCCACTTCAGCAGCCTTGCTCCCTTGTTCTCATTATTGGTCATCATACATGACAGCAAGTTTCCTTTGTTGGCAACTGGAGCTGTTGCTTCCCAGCTCAGGCGTAGTCTGGCGTACCTCTCAGCCGTGACTCTACATATATTTATATATAATCTGGCAATTTAGCTTGGCATTTTAAACAATAGACTCTGCATTTTGCTTGTCAGTAGGGCTCTTGTATATTAATAAAAATGCTTTCTTGCCTGGAAAAAAGGTGCTCTAGATTTTTTGCTAAAAGCTGCTTCTTCTACCCTCCTTGCTCTTTTCTCTTGTGCTGCCTGGGTGTAAAGTTTTGGGGCCACAAACAGCAGGCAGAGCCGGTAAAGCCCTCTGTTCTTATGCATGGGCGCTTTCTTTCACTGTGCTGAATTGGTACATTTTGTTGCAAGCTGTCTTTTTTCTTTCACTTATTCTTCCCCCTTGAAATCAAGTCACCTTTGCATTGCAGTGTTGTCTGCATCTTTCTGTAATGTCTCCTTTGGCTTCTTTAAAACAAGGTGCATCAAGCAAGAGTCCAAAATGTGTCTTCTGATTCATGTTGTGTTATCTGTGTTTACATCAGGGGCTCATTTGCAGAGAGATTGTGTATGTGTTGGGAACAGCGCTCAGGAATGAGAGATGTCCAGAACTGTTTCTGCATTTGGAAAGCATTTGGAATTGGGATTGTAACAAATGTTTCACAAAAGTTGTCATTAATGGGAGAAAAGGTTTGCAGTATTTAGCAATAAAGCACCCAAATCTCAACACTATCTTCTTACACAGTGATCACTGATTACCTGAAAGGAAAAGGCCATGTTCAACAAAGTGAGAGGATTAGTAGCAGCAGAATAAATTGTGCACAACATATGCCCAGATGGGTGAACATTGAGTATAGATTGAGTACAGTGTCCCATGGTATCAGCAATGTGTATGGTTAAGAGAGATGCCAGCCATGCTAATCTTAGTACCCTTACCTAAAAAAATGTTTGAACCAGTGAGATATTAAATAACAAGCAGAAGCTGTGAAGACAGGGAAATACCTTTTCTGCTTTGAAACTCTTCCAAATTTTCCTCTTTAAGTTTATTTCCTACCATAATTTTCTTTCACCTGTTTTTTTCATTCTCTTGTAACTCTTCATACTATAATAAATAGAAAGAAACCTCCCTCTAAGATTGTGCTCATTCATTATACACGTAATTATGTGGATTCTCACGTTTAGAATGAGAAAGAGTAAAAATGAAAAACCCTACTCCCATTAAGTAATGTTCATTATGAAATCGTAGCAAAAGTGGATTGTAGTCTGCCAAAAAAGAAAAGTGAGAAGGAATGTTCAAATTATTTCTTCATGGTTTTCGATAGCCTTGGTTGAAAGGATCACATCTACTCCAGTCTCCATCCACAAAGGCAACAGTCATCACCCAGGGAAAACAAATGTACACATTGAACAGGGCAATCTAAATTTCAAAAAAGCAAATGCTCCACACAGCAAACAAACCAGGAGACACTTTGTTCAGTTATTTTGTTTTTCTCTTTCCATCTCTGGCCAATAATGCCATTCTCTTTCCCTCCTTCCCTCCCTCAAGCAATATACTGAGATAAATTTATTCCACACAGTTTCTTCTTTCTAATTGAAGCCAGTCTTTTAGTTCTAGAGAAGCAGAAAAAGCAGAGGAAACATTCAAACTAATGGATAGAGCTGATACTGGAATAGAAAATCACAAACAGGTTTCCAATTGTTCATTTTTATCTCCGTGAAACATTGTGTAACCCTTCCATTACTTTGATGTGGCAAACCTTGGCTTTAAATGGAACCTTTCACTTCCAAAATAGGAACTCCATTACTCTTTAAGTATATTAGTGAATCTCAGCAGAGCATGAACCTAAGTTGTGGAATTACTCTTTTTTAACTTAAGCAATTATGCTGTGTTTCCTAGACATAAGTTTATTTAGTCATACAGAGATCACATTACAAACTAAAATGAAAATACTGACTATCCTTACAAAAGAATTTTTTGGCTACATGCTACTTGTAGCCCTTATCCCATAGCTTCCAATAATGTAAGCTTATATTTGCACATGATTTGAGCTAGATTGTGTAGTTTCCTTTGAAAAGTCCCACAGTATAGCTCAACTGCTTGAGTGAAATATTCGTATATATTTCTAAAGCAGCCTGGGAGCCAATTCCTATGTATTGGCAGCAACTATGCCACTAAGGTAGCCTTTTGGTTTATAGCAAGTATTTTTTTCTTCAGATCTGTTGCTCATTGCCAGGGCTTGGTGAAAGAACTAGGATGCTGAACAGCCCTGTCGTCATGTTTATCTTGGTGTACTTTTTATTTCATTTGTGACTGTGCATCTTGCGCGCTTTCAGCTCACTCTGTCGCTTGTACCAGCAAAGTATAGGGCTCTTCTGTTCTACTTTTTCTTTGGAAGTCTATTGGCTACTTTCTGTGGCAATACATGTTAGATGTGTCCTATGAAGACAAAAAGTGTAACTGACTTTTTCATTTTGCTTTTAATTAGGCATCAGAGTTAGGTCAAAGTTTAAATGAAAATGTTCTCAAACCTGCACAGGAAAAGGTAACTTTGGAAAATGAATACATGACTGATGGGTTTTGAATGTGTTAACCTTCTTAACCGTATGAACATCTCCTTTTTTGATACTGAAAGAGACTAACAGGGCTATCTTTTGGTCCAATATGAATGCGCAGTTGCTCCTAAGTACAATCTTACATTTCTCTATCAGTTTTTTAAAGCCATGTTGTGCCACTTTACTTCAAGGTATCTGTAACCAAAGATCCGGCTGGCTGATTAAAGCCAACATGAAGCCGCACACCTCATTCATTTCCATTCTGTGTTGTACATAGTTCATTTCTTTCAAACTGTAAATTTTTAATTACATTGATGTCACTTGCCATTCCTCAGGGTAGCATGTCTTGTACCCTTCCCTTTTTGTTTCAACAATCAGTGAAGTAGGTTAGAATGAAAGATAGTGACTGTTTTGGAATTTGAATCTGGATATTCCTATTCATAGCGTAATACTCTTATCTACTATCATTATTACTATTCCTGTTAATATTACTATTATGTCAATTTATATCCTGGCTTTCTCCCAAAGATAGGGATTCAAGGTGGCACACATTAAAAAAACCCAATTAAAACATACAAAAAAGAGGTTTAAAATTCGATTAAACTAATCATGGTGTTTAAACAGTTCAGATCTAATAAAATAAAACTTAATAAAATGCAGTTTCAAAAATTGAAGACCACTGAATGTAAAACAATACAGCACACTTAACCCAGTGTTTAAACATTTTCTGTATTCCTTAGAAAGGAATTCCAGAGTCTAGGGGTGATCAATGAGATGATCCTCTCACAGTTGTTCCAGCCATGTTTTTGATGGGATTGTGCAAACGTCCTCTCCTGATGATTTCAGGGCCCCGGAGAGATGCAGTCTATCAGATAGCCTGGACCTGAGCCATAGTTCACAGCCAACCCTTGAATTGTGTCCAGCATAAGAACATAAGAAGAGCCATGCTGAATCGGGCCTCAGCCCATCTAGTCCAGCATTCTGTGTCACACAGTGGCCCACTAGTTGTACACAGGGATCTCTAACCCTGCTCCCGACCCCCACAACCAGTACCCGAAATCCTGCCTGCCTCCATCAACACAGAGGTGGCACTCCAGCAGCCAGTGAGGTTCTTGTAATAGCAAGTAGTATGCTACCTGTAACCTACCCCTCTTCTGACCGAAATCTTTTGTAGTGGATAAGTCTTACGCTTCAATTTGTTTGCCCTCCTCTGTTAAGTTACTGATGACTGACATTGGTTTAGAACCATCGCATCAGAATGTGGATTTTATCCACCCATTGATTTCACTGGTTGCCCTCTCCCACTGGTTTCATGTACTATGTATACTCACTTATAATTTGATAAATTTAGACAAAAAATAATTCCCAAAAATCTGGGTTGACCTATACATGCGTCAGTTTATGGTACATTATGAACCTGGGTAGGAAAATGGCAGTAGCAGTGCCTTGGTGTTTATCTGCTTTGGCAGAGAAAATGGAAAGGGTCAGTGCTTCTTTTATGTTTTCAAAGAAAATGTTTAAGTTGTTGCCTTTCACCACTCTATCCATGGGATCAAAATGTTTCATTTGCCCAAAGGAAAATTATCTAGGAAAATTCAGTGGTTTCTGGGAAACGCTAACCTCTTAAATGATGGACTCTCCCTCCTTGACTTTGTTACCTGTGGCATAAAATACTTACTTTATTTTTGTTGTGTAATAAGCTTTTCTTACAGGCTGAACTGTAATTTACCTAACAACCTCTTAATTCATATAGGTGAAGGATGGAAAAATTTTGGACGATGTTTCCCATGGGGTCTCACACTTGGCTTCCAAGGTATGAAGTGGCCTGCCTAAAGTTAGGAGGCCATCTATTAAGCCAGTCTCCATATTCCTTTAGCGAATGAGCTCCAGCACAAACATTCATGACTTTTGCAGCACACAACCTTGGCAAATGGCTCTCCTCTGGTAGAGGGGAAAAAACCTTCCTAATTAATGCATTCATTTTAACAACAAAGTAATTGTGCAGCAATTTGATCCATTCCTTTTGTGCAGCAAATACGTTTGAATATGGCCTATGTGGGCAAAGCGTGCATTCTATGAAGTAGACTTTGTTTGAACCTTGTGTTCATGTGACTTGACAAACATGGTAAAATGTGCGCCATCAAGATCTGTATTGAAAACAGTGGAATAAAATTGTTTCAGTAATGACTGCATTGATGCATTATGAAACATCGTAGCAATTGATTGAATCCATCATCAGATACTGAGCTTGCAAGGAATATGGAAACGGCTTAAGTTGAACAGAAGTACTTCTAAACCTTACTAATCTATGTGCCTTCTTCCTCCTCTTGTGTTCTTGCTGCCATTGCTTAATATAACTGGTAAGTGCTAATTCTTCCTAGGCCTTTAGCATTTTCGTGGTGAATGCTTCTATTCTCGTACTGCTGTGGTGTAACATTGTTAGAAAAATAATGAAAATACTGTTCAAGTTTCTTAGCGATTTCTTGTAATTGCTTGAAGTGTTTGTTCTTAAGAACACATTGCATTCTTTTGGAACAGCTGCCACCTTAAATTTTCATTTCCATCCTTGCAATGGCACAGAGGATGAGTGAAACAGAGGTTTTACTTAGAATCTGGCAGTGTTCAGTGAGCAACTTCTAGCTGAGTCTCTTCTGGTTTACAGAGTTCTGCTTTGGTTAGTACTTTTTTATTATCTTGATAATAAAATGGAGGAGGTAAGATAGGACTCAAGAGAGCTCCATTCACATGATATCAGGTGTTTCCACTGGCAGCAGAAGGCTCATTATGCAGATTGGAACTCTTATTTGGTGGCACCGACACTATCATCATCATCAAGATTTATTACAGTCAATGACCAGAATAAAAAATGAACATCAAATGTACAAACACATGTACACAAATGTACAAACGTCAGCGTACACACAGGCAAAGTTTAAAACCCAATATTAAAAAAGATTGTTAAAATGGTATTAAACATTTAAATGCTAAAATGACAATGGTAAAACTGAAATAAATATTAAAACTTTCTAAGACTGACAGCATCTTGTGCCGACAAGCTATTGCTGCTACACAGAAGCTAGCAACTCTAGCAGTGACCTTGGGGTGTTGGTCAGACAAGAGATAACAGATCTCCCTGGTAGACTTTCTAAAATTGGATTTATAAAATGTTTACGAAGGTCACGGTAAAAAGAGCAATACAACAAAACGTGCTCCACAGTTTCCACTGCCTGTGCATCACAGGGACATAGGCGTTCATTGTATGGTACTTTGTTGTATCTTCCCTCCAATACAGCAGAAGGGAGTACACTGAATTTAACCAAAGAGAACGCCTTCCTATGTTTAGGGATGGTTAGGTTGCCTAAGTACTCTGCAGTCTTGATCTATTGTCTTTATCTTCGAGAAAGGGCCAGGAGCTAGGGAAGACCTGGATGGGAAGGCTGAAGAAGAAAACTGCTTTGCCAGAGCCATTTCAAAACCTTGCCACAGCACTTAATACTTGTATATATTTAACACACAATCCTCACTGATTATTACATTTTTAAAACCACTTCACCACTTAGTAGATACCAGAAATAGTAATGTTATCAAATCCAATGGGGAAAAAAGTTTCTGAGACATAATTAAAACATTAACCATGAAGTGTTGCTCTTTTAAACATTGTCAGGTTCTCAAAAAGAGGCAGATAAGGAAGGTGCCCATGTGTGTAGTTTTCTGCTTGTCTTTTATCATATTGTGTGAAATAGATTTTGCTAACTTTTTTTGGAATTGCTTTTCCTTTGCCTCGTTGTTTTTCACAGGTCCAGGGTGCAAGTAGTAAGGGCTGGCGAGATGTTACCACTTTTTTTTCTGGGAAACCGGATGAGCCTTCTGAAAGGTATCCTGTTGATGTGCCTGTACTTGAATATATGAGTCCCCACAGGGAGAAAGGCGGGGTATAAATAAAAAAATTCACCCTATTATCCACTCTCTCATAGAGAACATAAAGACAAAGTCAACCCACTTTTGTATTGATGATTGTGCTATAATTCAGTGGAAGTAAGATCCATTTAAATTTTATTTAACATTTGGAAAGACTCTCCTAGAGGTTTATTGTTGTGTAACTCTAAGTTGTTTCCAGCTCATAGTAACCCTAAGGCAAGCGTTGGCAGAATTTGTTCAGAATGAGTTTGCGTTTGCCTTCCTCTGAGGCCGATAGAATGTAACTTGCCTAAGATCACCCTGTGACAAAACTCTCACTTTACATAGCAATGATAAAACGGCTACTTTCCTCCCAGAAGAAATGCATTATTGATTGTTCTTTGTACCCCTTCCAAACACCCAGGAGCCAAATATGGCATTTTAAAACCCAAGTATAAGTAGAAATGTGAAAGAACTAACCGTGGGTTGCATCCAGATTAAGTCATACGAGGAGTAGAAATGAGTGACGCTGGAGTAATCTTGATTAACTTCTCATTGATTTTAGTGGTATGTGTAAATGCAGCCAGATGAATGTGAAAACAGTGTCCCTGTTCTTCAGAAGTACAGGGTTTAATTCCATACATCAAGCTTTCTCTTGTCACCTAAATAACTTGCTCATTGTTTCACTCCAGTCTTCCAAGACAACCCTGTTTTCCCATAACTCATTATTCTTTGTTTTAAAAAATTATATGTCTTTTAATTGGATATATAACTAGTATTTATGTCCATTTTAAAAATGTGCTTAGGATTTTCTGTCAAGATTGGTCTTCTCATAGTATAACAAAGAGGACCAATAATCTGTAATGAACTTGCTGCCCCATCCCATCATTATGGATGGCACCATTATGAATTATATTAGCAGTTCTGTCCTTGAATATCTGTGCTCCCCTTTTAAAGCCATCAACAAAAATCTGATAGCAGCTGGTGTTTTGTCAGTTTTCAGTGAACTAAACTAGCTTTTGTTTTGATATATTTTCCTCCTCGAAAGGCCACCTGAAGGAGAAAGCTACCAGAACAGCAGCGAAGGCTACCAGAACAATGCAGTGGATCACAGCTTTTGGGAGACCTTCGGCAACTCGGATCCACCCAAACCTCACAAGTCCCCAAGCAGTGATAGCTGGACCTATGTGGACAATTCTATGGAGAAGAAGAGCTCAGATAGCTGGGACGTCTGGGGCTCAGGGACAGTCTCCAATAACAAGAACAGTAACAGTGACAGCTGGGAAAACTGGGAGACCAACTGGGAGAATGCAGCAGGGGAGAACAAAGCCAAAAAGGCTCCCAAGAAGACAACAAAAGAGTCACCATCAGCTGCTGAAGAAGGGTGGGATAACCAGAACTGGTAGAAACCTGTCCTTGTTCAGCATAGGCAATGGGAAAGTCACACTTCTGGAAAGATTTACCGTGTAACTGGATTCATATCCTTGTCATTTTGGGCCTGTTCCATGCTTTACAGTTCCATTTTCTTTCCACTCTGTTTACAACTACAACATCAGAAACTTTTATTTGCAGATTCTTGTACTTTACTATATGGGAACACATCTCTCCCATGGAAATGACCTTGTATACTAGTACTGCTGTTGTATGTGGACTTCCTTAAAGCAAGAGTTTGGAGGAAGCAAGTCCATGCAAGCATGCTTTCATAGCACAGCATTGCATGTCTAGTCTTGCGGGATTGCCCAGCTTCTCTTTGGAGCCCCAAGTAAAGCCCTCAGCAGCCTTCGTTTGGTTAGTGAACACTGACCGATGCTGCTGGGATGGCTGTGGATCATGCCAAAATGGTAATTAAGGCATTGTTGAAACAGTTCTTAGATTTATTAAGGTTTGATAATGACATTATCACTTGTTTTAATTCTTTGACAAAGAAGAACCAACTGAAGCTTCTTCTCTAAAACATGTGGAGTCAAGAATAAGGCATTTCCAACTCCCGCGCTTGGTGGTTTTCAACAGTGTAACACATCTCCCTTTTTTAAAAATTGAAGAACAGATTTTCTTTTGTTTCCTTCTTAAGTTTTTCATTTTTTTACCAGAATTGCCCAGATACTAGAATGCATTTGAATAGCCAACGTATGTAAGAAGTGGCAGAATAGGAGCTCCAGCTGACAAAAGCAAAATTCTCAAGCGGCATCATTCTAATTAAACAATATTAATTAAATCATAAACACCATAATTAAGCAATGAATAGAACTTTGGACACATGGATAATATCAGTTTTGCAAGACTTTATGGTAGGTTTCCTGGTCCTTCTCTGAAAAACTACAAGGAAGGTAATCAAGAGTGCTCAGATTGCAATTTTCATCATGTTGGACGGTTTTGCAGCCATTTGAGAAGAATTCAGGTATTTCTTCCTACAAAGTCCTCTGTAAAGTATGTTCCTTGTGCCTGCAGACAACAGATATCTTGTCATCCCTGTAAGTTTAAAGGACAACAGTACAGTATGGCTATTAAGACGTGAGAACATGCTGGAAAACTTTGAATCATGGTGTAGTTGGCTGAAGCCAATATGGACTTTTCAGAAAATGATATAGACCTACATTGTACATGTTTGAATTTCTGCCCAAGAAGAACTCTACATTGTCAAGCCAACTGTGTGAGCCTACAACTGTGTTCTTCTAATGGACCTTGGTATGGACTTAAATTCCCACTTCTCAGAATTCAGCTTGAGATATCTGCTGTATATAATTGTCTACACACAGAATTACCCACTGAGTATTAATAGTTTACTAGGGTTCTTGTGTATTGTTCAATATGTCAATATCTATCTCGTGAAGTTATACAATCGTGTCAGCTTGTTCTGCTGTACTTAATTCCTAGTCTTTAAAACTGCCAACTAAAAATCATCTTCTGGTCTTCCCTCCTGTTGTTTCTCTTCCACCCTTCTCTCTTCTGAAGGGTTGATCTTATTGTGCTTTTTCTGTCAACAATTGATAGCAGTGGTGAGATGGTCCTTGCCTTTTCTTCAGAAACCCTTAAAGGTGCTTTCCTCCTGCCAGGCAGACTCCTATGTCTTGTGTTGAGAATGCCCGATCTTGTACAACTGCTCCTTACAAGCATAAATAAATTTGAGCACAAGGAGAGTTAAATTTGTAGTGTTGGTGCTTGCATTCTTGCCAACGCGTGACTCTTTTTGTGTATTTATAGCATTGGAGCTTAGTTGAATGTCCAACATCTAGAGAATAATGGGAGTTAATTCCTAATTTTTCAATCTGTTCTCTTAAAACATTTCCAGCCATGGAAACCAATGCATGTTTTCTGTACTTCTTGGGGTGAAACACTTGCTGTCATGATATATGACAGTACATCTTTCAAAGACTGTAGCTATAGAGAGGAAGACATAATTTACATTGTCTATAGGAATTAAGATGAGAGTCCCTAAATTATGGGAATGCTTCTACTTTCTGTCACTTTATAAAAGATTCATACAGTGTCATGAACAAAAGATATATGTAAAAGAACTTCTATTTTCTTATGTTTTTCTAAGGCCTTGTCTGCCATAAAATGTAGTTTCAGAATGCAGTTTAGCTGCATTGAACTAGATTATATGAATCTGCACTACCATATAATGCAGTTCAATGCAGTTAAACTGCAATTATATGGCAGTATAGATGTGGCCTAACTTAGCTTTGCATTTCCTCACCCTAGTCATATAATATTTTTGTCATTTCAAACTATCTTTTGAATCACCCCGTCACTTCAGATTCTTAAATGGCATCACAGAGCTGCCATCCTGATAAAATTATGCACAGGAAACATTGGATGGCAGGATTAAAATAGTGATTGAAGTCTGAATGAGAAATAGTAAATAGTTGTTGGAAAAAAAAGATTTATCTTTAGTCACAATTATAGCCAGGCCTGAACATTGCCTTGGCTTTGTGTTGTTGGCCTTATATTAAGGGGGCAGATGTCTCCTGAGCAAACAGTGTTTTACAAAACTGCTATTTTTCTGGTTGCCTGCAGCACAGCAGAACAATGTGAAGTCTGAAATATTTTTATTACTATTAATTGCTAACAATTATCCGTGCTATTGTTGCCTAATAGCTTTTGAACTCTTGTTTGGACTCAAGCTTGGACTTCAATTCCTGTTCTAAGAATCATAATGATTAATGAGAAAAGTCTGTAGGTTACATCAAACTGGCAAAGAAGCATCACACCAGTTTCATCAGATTACCTTTTAGGGGAGGCAATGCACAGAAAGTAGAGGCATCCGTTGATATTTAAAAGTTTATTGTGCTTGTTACGAACTCACTTTTTAAAAGGCAGCTTTCTTTGAAAAACATGAAGCAGACCAGGAAGAGTTGCTTTAATGTTAGGCTCCGGTTTTTGTAAATAGGTTTATTTTATTTTGTAGAACTTACTGTTTATTTTTCCCAGGGATTGAACTTTATTGGTACCTCAATTGTTTACTTCTCCAAATTTATTTATTTATTCTGCAGAGAGGTACTTTTAGGGGATACCTGGGAGTTCCGCATCTGTCTTGGGTTGCTCTCAATATATGGAATTGGAAACATTAGAAATAATGTCAGTTGTATCATCAAGATTTAAGATAAACTTACAATGCAGTATTTATTAAAGCTCAGTAGCACGAAGTGGTTGCAGTACAAGAAGTACATTTCTGAACTACCCAACAGCCCCCAAATCCTACAACCTCATGATATCAATTCTTCCCATTTCCTTGAGTTGAAATCTAGCTACCACTATTTTGCTTCCCCCAGTGCCAGTACAGATGTTGCGTTTTTCTCCTCATGGGTGAAATGGAGTCTGAAATGGATAATACTCATGGATTTTGTAGCAAACATCTATGGACATTTTTTTTTCATGTCAGGAGTGACTTGAGAAACTGCAAGTCGCTTCTGATGTGGGAGAATTGGCCGTGTGAAAGGACGTTGCCCAGGGGATGCCTGGATATTTTATGATCCTGTGGAAGGCTTCTCTCATGTCCATGCATGAGAAGCTGGAGCTGACAGACAGGAGCTCACTTCGCTTCCTCATTTTGAACTGCTGACCTTTTTAACCACCGACTTTTCGATCAGCACTCCTGCTGGCACAAGGGTTTAACCTATTGCGCCACCGGGGGCTTCTTTATCTGTGGACATGACTAGCATAGTAGACTGATAAAGCCCCAACGATCTACCTAATGAGTGGATTTCCACTGTGGTCTAACTTCCCATGTGATTTCCACAAAAAAAGCAGTAGAAGTAGGGAACCTTAATTGAAATTAGAAAAATGGAAGGAATAAATTGGCTTGATTCAGATAGGATTATATCTTCTCTCTAATATCTGAAACACCATAATCTTATAGCAAAATCAACAATGCTTGCAGGATTGTTGTAAATGTTGAGGATTGCTAAGAACACAACTGTGTGTAAAAGATAGGGTTCATAATTTAAAATCTTTTTCTGTACAGCCTTGCTGGAAGATTTGTTTAAATCCACAACAATCCAGCATACATATACACAGATCCCATTCTGACATTCCATGGGTAGATTTTTTAATGTATTGATGTAGTAAATTTGTGCAATAACTTAAAACCGTTGGGTGAAATTCATCTTAATTTAATTCAGATTGCAAAGTTTAGAGGTGCAGTCTCCCAGTACCAAGTCCTCACAATGACTGAAACAGAGGCCAGTACCAGTGGAGGACTTTGCCAAAAGCTATGAGTGCTAAGGATGGCTTCAAGAAACTTCACTGGATTCTTAACCTCCTTCTTTTAGCTTGAAGGAATTGTCTTTGGAACTCTTTTTTTGTTTTGTTTTGTTTCCTTGAGAGAAGGAGGGTTCTGAAACATGGTGACATTTAAATTTTCCTTCTGTATGTTTGTGACGTTCACAAGAGCAGTGAGCGACCTTCCTTGTTCTGTAAAGTGGTTCAGGATTCGAACCTACTGTGTCATCTTAAAAACAAAACAATAAAGCAAGAGAAATGGAACAAAGCAATTCAAAGTGTCTGAGGTCTACTTTCGCTTTAGAAGAGTAAAAATAGAGTGAAAGAAGAACTGGATAGAAATGTGAACTGTGTAGGTCACTGCCATCTTATGCTCTGTATTGAACAGTAATGCGCTCAGTTTTCTACATTACTATTACAGCTTGAGTGTATGCAGAGGTCCAAGTGAGACCTGAAGAAAGTGCATTATTTATTGCAAGAATTTCCCAAAACAAGCTACAACTACAAAAGATAAGTACACAAAAATATAGCATTATAGAACACTTGAAAAGGGGGTCATGCAGAAAGTCATGGAAAAAGTGAAACATTTAACTTCCAACTTTCTTTCTGATGGAAATACGTTATACAATCCTAATTTATAGTGCCCTATACTTCTAATGTTGGCGTAACCAACACTAATAATTTTACTGATTTTCAAAATTTCATTAAAATTCAATTTTTTTCTCTTACGAAAATTAGTCATATGTGCTCTCAGTATTATGAACCGTTCAGTTGAGCTGCTACATTTTGCGCTGAATGAATTTTCTGGGATAATACATGCATCAGTGCACGGCTTTTTAGAAGGAGAATATATGATTGAAGCTAACAAAAATATAGCTATGTTAGACTGAAGTATCACTTTTCATAGGCAATCACTCATGGCCAAGTATGATTGTCTTCCAAGGGTAGATTGGAACTTATATAGTCACTTATGGGTTGTCTTTCATCAGTGACTATAGAGACTTATTCTATCTACATGATTTTTCACCATGTAGAAGACATTCCCAGCAAGGGTTTCTCTTAACATGTTTCTCCCTCTATTTGTGTCTCTTCAAAATTCCAAGCACTGTTGGAAACAGCTGAACTCCAGTTAGAACATTCAAGGGCCAGGGCTTCCCAATTATTTGTGTATATTCCACATTTTTTAGGTTAGCTTTAATTCTCTTTTGCTGTCCACCAACATTGCGTTTTCCATTCTTGAGCTGAGTAACTACTTTGGGACTTACTTAGGCGATCCCTCATTGTCAGAGTATGGTGACCTTCCAAGTGTCAACTTGGAAGACACCTGTGTGTGAGGTTTTTTTTTTAATGTATGGAGGTTGGTGCACGGCCAATCACACAGTTCATGGAATGAGGGTCCTAACCAGTGGCATGGCTAACATGACGATAGTGAATTCAAATCTATTGCAGCCTTCTGCCTTCACAACCATTGTAATGTGTACCATTTTGTCTTCTGCGATCCGCCATTGAGGTCTTTGGATTGTGCTTGGTCCGAAACCTCCCCTGCAGCCCCCTCCTGGGAGTACATGACTCCCAACAGTTATGCCCACAGGTTCATTGGAACACGCAAGCCCCCTCACCACGACAACGTAACAATCCATCGAGGAGGACTACTTTGGGAGATAGTGATTGGGCATTCCGTCAACATGGCCATTCCAGCGAAGTTGATGGTGGAGGATCTTCATTTCAGTGCTAGTGGTCTTTGCTTCTTTCAGAACCTTGATGTTTGTCCATCTGTCTTCCCAAGAGATTTGCAGGCAATGTTGACGGAATTATTTCAGAAGTAAAGAGTGATGTTTGTAGATGGTCCTGTTTTTGCAAAGTGGTGACCCCTCTGAATGATAGCCAGGGATAGACAAAAGAAGCAGATTATGTTTAGGGTAATTTTTCTAGCCCCCTCCCTGTATGGGGTGAGCAGAATGGATCCTAAATAGGGTTACTCAGTCATGTATACAGCTGCTGGACAGTCAACCACTTTGGATCTTGAACTATAATGACAATCTATATCCATGGGCCATGTGTCCATTCATAGCTAGGGGCTTCCATATTTCACGGGCCTGCCCCCGTCACCATTTGCTGATCGCCGTGGGAGTTTTGCTGGTTTTTATTTGTCTTGGAAGGCATCTCTGTGAATTTGTTTTTTGTGCGGAAATAAGTGCACAGTGGCCTACATAGTCTTCACAGAAAGAGGTTTTGATCCAATGGCATGGTTAACACAATGGCCGGTGGCCTCTCATCTGTGGCGGCCTTCATCTACCACCACAGCCATTGTAACATGTAACATGTTATCATTTGCCTGCTCTGCCATTGAGGCCTTTGGTCTTCAGGCTGTGCTTGTTCTGTTTCCTCCCCTGTGACCTTACTGCCATGGGAGACCCTACTGGGAGTACAAGACTCCCTATGGCTTCACTCACAGGTTCACTGGAACACTTAAGCCCCCTCACTATGACATGATGACGAGAAGGAAAGAGATCTTACAGAAACTTGGAGACTAATTCAAAGACGTTTAACAGCATAAGCTTTCGTTTATGAAAACACGCAAGCAACTTCTCTAAGATGCTACATGAAAATGCACAGATGAATATGTTTTGTATGTATATCTAGTATTGCTATTTAGAATGGGAAGAGAGAACTATATTACTGAATGTTCCTTGCTCATAGTATGAAGTATTCAGTACTGTTTCCTTTCTGGCCACCAGATGGTGTATGTTTACTATCAATAGACACAAGTTTCAGAGCTTGATGGCAGCATTAAGTCTTAAAACATGGGTTTTTTTAAAAGTTGGTTTTCTGACGTAATGGTCCCTAATTTGCAAAAGTGTAGGCCAGAATAATTTTGTCTGCAGCAAAAGCACTATGCACAGCATCTCTCTGAAAGTTTTATAGTAGACTGAACAGAAGATTTTAGATAAGGATGCCAATGTGTTACCGGCTCACCTTTTGAGGCAAGGGTATAATTTTTGTGTGATTGCTTTCCTTTGGATTTGTGTTTAATTTTGTTAGACCGGATTGTGGGACATGTTTTAATAAATCTTTGCCACTGAACTAAATAGATTGAAATCAGAAAAAGAACTGCTACATCTTGGGCTGGGGATAATTCTCAGAGCTCAAGATACTTGCCTGCTCTTAAGATGAAAAGCACATGTTTGTGTTTTAGATGGGTTAAGACTCAGCTGGTTTTGCCTGTAATAGACAGTAAGAGCACCTAAAGCTTCAGAGATCTTCAGCATACATGAAACTCTCTGTCCCTTCTGGAAGTGGCTGATCATTTATATAAATATGTTAAACATTTATGGAGCAAGCATGCTCCCCTGAGGCAGGCCATTCCTCTGTTTTCACCATCTGCTTCTCTGGCCCCTGGAATTCAACAAAAAGCTCCTGTTTTGTAGCAGATTTCCTATAAAGCAGGTGAGGTGGTAGTCCTTTGTGATACATTAAGTTTTTTTTCCAGAGAAGGTGATGATTTGCAGTATCATTAGCAGCCGTTAGGTCTATGAAGACAGCTCCTGTAATCTGTTGCCTTTCAAAATCATCTATGTACTGAGTCAGGTTCAAC
Source organism: Anolis apletophallus (assembly GCA_030556195.1). Lineage (NCBI taxonomy): Eukaryota > Metazoa > Chordata > Lepidosauria > Squamata > Anolidae > Anolis > Anolis apletophallus. The sequence continues at coordinate 15,143,401 of JARBWK010000005.1, read as the reverse complement.
ACTTGTGATGTGTAGTTTTTGCCTTTCCTGAAGCTTGCTGTGGAATCATGCATGGGTCTATTTTTTCCATAATTCTATGCAAAATAAGTCTCTCCAGAACTTTTTTTTTTTTTTTAATAAGGTTTTTATTGGTTAAAAGACACATGAAACATGGGGTATGGGGATGGTAAAGGTCACAGGGGGTGGGGGGTGGGGACAATCAGGGACAGGTCAGGGTAGGGTTACATAACAGGGAATTACAATGACAACGAGTTAAAAACAAACAAACGGTTGACTTCACCAGGTGGCATCGCGCTTTTCGAATATAAATGAAGAGCCTGATTTTTCAGAGCATTCTGATCCTATACTCTATATCCAAAAGCTTTTCAAGTCAATCTTTTTCTTGTCTTTTACATATTTTACCATCGGATGCCAAGTGTCCTTGAATTGATTGATTGTTCCCGACCTTAAAAGGCAGGTCAATTTGTCCATTTCAGCTAATTCAAGTAGTTTTTGCAATAATTCTTCCTCATCGGGCATTTCTGTTTTGTTCCATTTTCTAGCCAACACAATTCTGGCCGCGGTCGGAATATGCCACAGTAGCCTTTCCTTTTCTTTCCCCATCCCGGGTTCTACAATATTTAACAGAAAAATTTCTGGTTTTAGGTCTAGCTTAACTTGTAGCATTCCTCTACCACTTTCTGTACCATTATCCAATACTTCATAATAATTCCACATGTCCACCACAGGTGGAAGTACGAACCTCTTTCTTTTTGGCACTTCCAGCACCAATCGTTCCCATTTCTATACATTTTGGCTAATTGGACAGGGGTTATGTACCATCTGTAAAGAACTTTCAGATGGTTTTCCTTTAGTGATTGTGCACAAGTAACCTTTTGCTTTTGGCGCCAGCTCCTTTCCCAGTCCTCCCTTTTAATTTGATGTCCTATGTTGTCTTCCCACTTTCTCATAAACTCTTTTTATTGGTAGTTTATCATGGCTTTTTGTTAATAAGTATTTATACAGCTTGCTAACACTTTTCTTCCCTTGCTGGGTTAAAACCTTCGCGGCCAGTGTCGGCATTGTTTCCCACCCATACAAACACACACACACACACACACACACACACATAGTATGATAGATTTGAAAGGGACCCTAAAGGACAGTTATATGTTGCATGTTCCAGAGTAGGCAAACCAGACAATCTACATCAACACTGAAAAAGAAACAACAAATACTGTTTACCTACAAGCATAAATCATATATATTAGAAACCAACACTTTCTCATTACTTTATTTTCCAGATCACCAGACTAGGCCACAGCAATGCGTGGCCAGGGATGGCTAGTATTTATATAAATTGCAATCATATTCTTGTTAATGCAGCTAATTAAGATATCAACCTGCTATCTGCACAATTTAAAAGAAAACCAATACTTTTCACAGTGACAAAGTATACAGCTGGGTTCATTCTAAAGACTTGGGTTATTGGGAGGTTTTTTTTAAAAAGATACTACATTGACTTATATGAGCTAACAAGACTTCATCACTAATGACAGGCTGCTCAATCTTTCAATATTGCTATATGTGGAAGGATAAGACAGTCAGGTTCTGGTGGACAGTAACAGCTACTGTAATTGAGGCAATTAAGCTGGGCATCTGGTTTATCCTTCCATATTAGGCTGCTAATTGAAAAATCATATCCAGCTAACATCACGTACCACATGTGTTCTCACAAAGACACCCACCCTCTACCCTGTTTTGGGTTGTATTTTATTTTAGGGAAAGGTTTTCTTTTCTGTGTTTATCTAATATTTATCTGGCCTTCAACAAAATCTGGACGTAACCAATTAAATAACCTTGGGAGTCATCCAAACATTATATAATATTTCTGAAAAATAAAATGTAAGTGGTACAAATTCCAAAATAAAAAAGCTACCTTTCTTGCATGGTTCAAAACTGCTCTGGAAGTCAAAATTCATAATTTTCTCAACTTTCAGGCTCTTCTGAATGAACCTATCCAACCCTACTTTGTAGGTCATAACCTGCACCTTGAATTGAGATCAGAAACTCATTGGCAGCCAGTGGAGCCACTTTAATAAGGGTGTCGTACATTCCCTATAATTAGCTCCAGTTAGAAGCCTGTGTCTTCCTTAAATACATAGTAGAAGGAGTGAGAGTCGGCCTTCTCTTGGGGATCCCAAAATTCAAACAAACTCATGGCCCATGATGTCCCAGCTCTCAGTCCTGCACCTTCATTGCTACACCACCTGAGCTTTGTTTATATCGGTGGTTTCCAAACTTTTTTGGCCTACCGCCCCCTTTCCAGAATTTTTTTTACTCACCACTCCCCTAGAAATATTTTTTTTAATTTAATAGCAATTAAACAGAAAGATATATGTATTAATGCAGTGGTTCTCAACCTTTCTAATGCCGTGACCACTAAATAAGGTTGATCATGTTGTGGTGACCCACAACCATATTTTCATTGCTACTTCATAAATAATTTTGCTACTCTTACGAATTTTAATGCAACTATCTAATATGCAGGATGTATTTTCATAATTAAAGAATAGTGATTAATCACAAAAACAATATGTTTGGGGGGTATGGACAACGGATGGTGGGCTCCGCTGGAGGATGTAGAGGCCTTTGCACTGCACTGAGTGTGGGTGTCAAAGCAAAGGGGGCGGGGCCAAAGAAGCCCACGTGACCCCTCCTAAATGGCCAATTATTCACCACCCCCTTAAAGGGGTTCAACTGCCCCCCAAATTCCCCTGAGCCTCCCACTGCCCCCTTGGATCGTCTCATCACCCAACAGGGGGTGGTACCGCCCGCTTTGAGAATCAGTGGTCTATATCATGCTTGTAGGATTCCAACAACCATCTGACTTTCCTCGGTGGAGCAAATTTCAAAAAGATTACCTTATGGGCTACAGCTCCCTGGATCCCTCATCTTGGAGATTCTGGGTGTTGTCCCAAAAAGAGCAACTTTTCTAAGCTGTGCTTGGATGAGGGCTGCCCTTGAGGACCTGTTGCATTGACCTTCTCCTTTAGGAGGCAAACTCTGCTTTGCTTCAAGTGTCTCTACCTGGCTGTCAACAGTCTAGGCGGAGCAGCATCAGGGAGAAAGTAGGAGGCAGGCCTTGTTTAACTTCTCTGCTTTCCAGCTGCCTCCCCCTTCTTTCTCTTCAGCCAGGGAAATGTCAGCAGCCGCTGCTTGGACTGGCTCTCCTAATGAAGTGCTAATAAGACGATTCTGGCAGGAAGCTGCACTGGATACAGAAAGGCAAAGCAATTCCCAGAAAGCTGCCAAGGAGCTTCTGCCTTTGTTGCCATTGATGGGCTGGAATGGACAGTCTCAGCAGCATCCTAAAACAGAAAGCCACAGAGAGGCATCACAGAGCTGAAGTCATGATTGCAGGCGAGCAACTCAGGTATATTTTAATGGGCATACCTTTCCTCTCTTTCCATCCTTTACTGTTTCTTGAAGACCTGCCTTTTCTCTTATGGAGTCACTAAATGAAATGACACTTTTCTTTCCACCCTTGGATCAGTTTATTGAACACATATAATTGATCTCTAAAGAATCAAAGTAAGGGAAGTGAAAAGAGAACCAGTGTGGTGTAGTAGTATGAGCCTTGGATTATGACTCAGGAGACTAGGTTTGAGTCTCATCTCAGCAATAGAAACCCACTGGGCGACCTTGGCCGAGCCACACTCTTTCAGCCCCAGAAAACCCTGTGATAAGTCACTGTAAATTGGAAAATGACTTGACAGCACACAACAACCACAAGTAAAAAAAATCTGTAGTATTTTTTAACATCTTGCATTAAAATGTGTGCACATCTTATATAAAATCTATGTATCTTTCATAAAAACTGTAATTTTATACTGATAAGCTTTGCATTCTGGCACTACAAATGACATTCCCTCCATAAATAAGGATAGGCATAAATAGTTTTAAATTGCAAAATATTATGATGACCCAATTCTTGAAAGAGCTTGGAAAAGTTACTTTTGGGGCCTAATCTGTTTGGTTGTAGTTTGGTGAGGAATTAGCATTATTTGGCAGAGAAGGTCAAAGATCTTGTAAAACTACGGCTCTCATAATTCCATAGCATTGAGCCATGGCAGTTGAAGTGGTGTCAAACCACACTAATTCTACAGTGTAGATGCATTCATACTATATATGATTATAGCACTTTGCTACCATTTTAATTGTTGTTTCCTCGTCCTATGAAACCCCTCAATGCATGCCCCTGGTAATAATAAGTATAATTAATAATGATGAGACACAACTAAAAACCAGATGATAAAAAGGTTTTGTGTGCATGCTTTCAAAACACTTGTCAAAACCGGAATGACCTTATTAATTTCATACGGTTCTGACAGAAAAATTAGCAATCATGTGAAAAAATTTTATTATTATTAAAATATCAGTAATTTTAAAGGATAATGTTTTTAAAACACAGCATACACACAACCCATAAAAAGACTCTCTATAAGATTTTTTTTCATGTCAGGAGTGATTTCAGAAACTGCAAGTCTCTTCTGGTGTGAGAGAATTGGCCATGTGCAAGAACATTGCCCAGGGGAGGTCCAGATGTTATGATGTTTCCCCATCCTTGTGGGAGGCTTCTCTCATGTCCCCTCATGGGGAGCTGGAGCTGACAGAAGGAGCTCATCCGTGCTCTCTCCAGTTTCGAAATTCCGACCTGTCAGTCTTCAATCCTGCCGGCACAAGGGTTTAACCCATTGTGCCACTGGGAGCTCTTCTGCAAGAAATGAATCCACGAATAAAAATATCCTGCTGATGAAACGAGAGCTACGAGGAGACTTAAAATCTGCTAAGTCTGAAGTGGGGAACTCAGCAAGTTTGAAGGAGGTGCATTCAAATATCCTTTCTTTTTGAATTTTTAACAACATATATAAGGACATTATTTAGTCTTCCAGATGTTAGAGTGCAACTCCCAGTATTCTTCACCAAGCTGATGGGACTCCTGATTGAAGAGACAAGAGAAACCTGTGCATTACACACACACACACACACACACACACACACACACACACACACACACACTGTATGTAAACAGTTATTCCATCCAAACACCTGGATTGCTTTATGTCACACAATCCTTTTCTGAAGGAATTCTCTTCAAATGTTCACTTGCTTCTTAACAAAACTTGGAAGAGTTACTTTGTTGGAAAACACTTTCCAGGGCTGTCTATGCTGATATGTTTCTATTTTGAAATGAAACACTGACCCACAGCACAATTATAGCACCAGGCTCTCTAGGGTGAACGAGTCAAACACGATTAGGGTTTTTCAGGGCTGCAGCCCTTTTTAAAAAAACCAAAAGCTGTCTACTTTTATAATTCTTCCCATTTTATTTCTACCTGTTCAGATAGCTGGGGAATTAGTGATGAATTGCTTCTCATTAGAATCTGTTCCCTTCAAAAGGGAGCAGCTTGAAATGCAAGTCTCCTTTCGATGAATAGAGCAGTAATAATGCAAGATAATTTCTCTCTCATTCTCTCTGGAATGGAAGATAAGAGGCACTTCACAAGTGTACCCAATACTGACTGAACAGGGAGTCACAATCACCGCAAAACTATGAAGAGAAAGCTTTTAATTAAGATTGGAAATTATCTTGGTTTTCTGGACCCACTTGTCCATGTGAAAGAATTTGGATAGATAATACAGCACAATAATCTGGCCAGAATTTCTTGATGCACAATACTAGGATAGGCAGGAAATCGAAGGCCAGGGACGTGGTGGTACGAAGGGTTGGAAGGTATTGAAGATATATGCATTTCAGAGTTGGCAGGCTTTGTTTGCCTTCTCTATCACTCTGCAAACCTGGAAAAGTGTAACCACTAGGATGGATTTTTTTCCATGTCAGGAGTGACTTGAGAAACTGTAAGTCACTTCTGGTGTGAGAGAATAGGTTGTCTGCAAGGACGTTGCCCTGGGGACGCCCGGATGTTTTTGATGTTTTACCATCCTTGTGGGAGACTTCTCTCATTTCCCTGCATGGGGAGCTGGAGCTGACAGAGGGAGCTCATCCGTACTCTCCCTGGATTTGAACCTGCCTCCTTTCGGGCTTTAGTCCTGCCAATACAAGAGTTTAACCCATTGCGCCACTGGGGACAATGTGCAGCAAAAGGATTCCAGTCTTGAACTGTATGGCAATCTCTCTTCTTTTCTATTTGGCAGTATTTTTACAGGTTTGTTGTTGTGTATCTTTTCTGACCTACAAAGATTATAAATCAAAATTATCAAAGGGCTGGCTTGGTTTCCATATTGAGAGGAAGGTAACATAGTAAATAAACAAATAAAGAACTATAAATAAGCTATAAACTGTAGTTTAAATATTGATATTTTAACATGTTGTAATTTTAATAGGTGGATCTGCCACTGTGTTTTTAACTGTTTTAAAACTGTTTATTGTGTTTTGCGGTTCTTATGTATGTGAGTCACCCTGAGCCTGTGGGAAAGGGCGACTAAGAAGCCCAATAAATAAATAAATAAATAAATGTCTATCGCCAGCAGATTATCTTTGAAAATCAATACTGATAATGATTTCAAAACCTGCCAAGTTGGAGGATCACCTGTGAATTTGGCAGGTATTTCAGGACATGCTTTCTACTTCATGGGATCACTGTTTAGTCAACAGCAGACAAAAATTTCAATGCAATTTTAGGTTACCTCAATAGGAAAATAGTATTCATCAAGGGAGTAATAGTTCCATTCCATTATCTTCTGATCAGACCTTACCTGGAATACTGTGTCCCGTTCTGAGCACCACAATTCAGGAAGGACAGAGATAACCTAGAATGTCTCCAGCGATGGACAACTGAAATGGTAAAAGGTTTGGACACCACGAATCCCTTTGAGGAAGAGCTTAGGGAACTGAGCATGTTGAGCCTGGAGGTTAAGGGGGGGGGGGCATGATAGCCATGTTTAAATATTTTGAAATCATGTCATTATAAAGATGGAGCGGGATAGTTTTCTACAGCTCCTGAAACTAGTATGCGAAGTAGTGGATTTAAAAGTATAATAGCAGATATTTCACCTAAACATTAGGAAGAACCTTCTGATGGTATGAGCTGTTTGAGAGAGGAATACGCAGCTGACTGAGGTTTGGTGGAGCCTCCTTATATGGAGGTTTATAAAAAGAGAATGGATGGCCATCTGTCTGGAGGGCTTTAATTCCGCACCCCTGTATGGCAGAATGGGGTTGGACTGGATGGCCCTTGGGGTCTCTTCCAAGTCATTGCTTCCATGCAGGAAGCAATGACATTCAAGGTGAACGCAACCAGAAATGACCACCAATAGCTATTGAATGGCCTATAATTATGTAGCGAATGTATTAGGTAGGACCATAGAGATGACACACAGAACCATTTTTATGAGTTCTAGTTTAATGATTAGATTTAAGAATGCATCAGTTTTCCAGTGTTTGCGGTGGGATGAGACACAAACATGGGATTGTATTGTATTCGGGTGAGGAGTTTGCTACTACTAATAATATGTACCTAAAATTCCTATACATCGTGTTGCATCAGAAAAGCTGTGCGTATCTTTTTTTTAAAAAAAAAAGCAATAAAAAATTGCAATCTCAATGTACATTGTAGCAGTGAGGAGGAAGAAGAATATTTTAAAACAGTTGTATTTTTCATGCTGTTAATATTTAGAATTAAATGGCTAGGCTAGCTCATTTTGGAAAAGTTTGATGTTGTGTGCCTTCAAGTCATTTCCAAAATATGGTGAGGCTACCATAAACCTATCGTGGGGTTTTGTTGGCAGGGTTTGTTCAGACCAAGGTTGCCCTTGTCTTCCCCGAGGCTGAGAAAGTGTGACTTGCCCATGACTAAACGGAGATTTGAATCCGGGTCTCCAGAGTTGTAGTCAAACACTCAAACCACTATTCCACACTGTCTCCTTTGGACTAATTCTGGAGGGGGTTCCTGGAAGTTGTAGTGCAAAATGAAATATATCCAAGCTCTGTGCTTGATTATTGCTTGAGAAATCAATGAAATGTTAATAAGTGCAGTTTAAGAGCAGAAGAAGTGGTTCCAGCAGTCTGCCTCAAACAACGGACAGGGGGCTGTTTTAGAGTTGTCCACACACAGATGATAAAGTCAACTGCTTTCTCCAAAGTGTGTTTCCCAGCAACTGGAGTTCAGATACAAGACCTATCTGTCATAAACTATCGCAAAGTGTAAGCCACTGTGCTATTCTAACCAGCTATTACTTCTTTCAGCCTAAGATGTTTTTGGGGGATACATTCAGGGAGTTATAGTCCAATACCCCTGCTTTCATGTTGCATCTAGGTTTTATAGAGGACCTTTCCCACCCTAACAAGGGAAAACTAGCCATTGATTTCCAGAGGCTGCATTGCCCTGCCGGTGGGTTTTGGGGAATGTAGGAAACAGTATTGTCTCCCACAAACAGCACAAAGAGTATTCCCAAGGAGCCCCCCATCATGCAATGGGTTAAAACCTTGTGCTGGCAGGACTGGTCTACCAACAGTTTGGCAGTTTGAATCCGGAAAGTGGGGTAAGCTCCCGTCTGTCGAGCTCTAGCTTCTCATGCAGGCACATGAGAGAAGCCTCCAACAGGATGGTAAAACATCAATCATCCAGGTGTCACCTGGGCAATGTCCTTGCAGACTGCCAATTCTCTCACACCAGAAGCCATTTGCAGTTTCTCAAGTAGTTTCTGGCATGAAAAAAAGTATTCCCAAGAAGAAGGTGAGCAAAATCATCCACCTTCAGGGTCTAGCAAAAAAATAAAGTATGCTTAGTATTCTGCAATTTAAAAAATGTACTGGTGTGTTTAGTTTTTAGTTTAAATGGTATAGATAACACAGAAGCATCTTGATGCACTTGGGACTGAAAACGGACTGACATAACATGTGAAGAATACTTAGCAAAGACTCTTTAAAATGCAATGTAAAGGCAGCTTTGAGAAGTAATCAGAAAATGTTTTTTTCACTACACCGATAAACACAAGACAGCCTTTTTCATGGTTGATTCACATTGTGGAATTCACTGGGCCTCTCTCTGTTTCTTTCAGCAAGTAAAGATATTTTATTTAAATCAGTGGTTCCTACCCTGTGGTCCACAAGAACGAAAATATGTTTTGCAACCTCACCATTACTACACTGTTGCCTTGAAAATATGTGGCAACGAGAGGGACTAGTCTCACAAAACCCTCTTAGTGCTCAGGCAACGGGGATGTCTGGAGGAGAGAGGCTGACTACTTGCTAAAGATTAATACTACCACATGTGCTCTACGTTATTAAATATAGTTTTCTGTGGGTGAGCAGATGGCGACTACTGAATGGCATATATTCTGTATCAGAAACTAGAGCTGATGTGGCCAATCTAATGCAATTTTCTGAATCAGCACCCCAAATAACCAAACTGAATCTAAAGTTGACCAAGTTGACATTTTTTTACACATCTGATTTTGCTACCTATACCCTCATCACAATAAGAAAAAGGCAACAGTGTCAAAGTAACATGTTGCCGTATGACCCCCATATCTGCAGAGGAGTTCAGGCTTGACTTGCTCTTGTATCCATTTATCAGGGTTTTTTGCAGTCTGTGGTATCCACAGAACTCTCCTCCAGTATCACCTTTCAAATAACTGGATTTTCTACCTATCGGCTTTCTGTATTGTCCACAATCATAGACAGAAATAGGAGTTATGGTGGCATAGAGAATCCTAACTTTAGTATGCAATGATATACTGTATCTGCAAACTACACACAAGAAAAAGAGACGGTCATTTCTTTTCTTGACACCATGCAGTTTCACTCCATGCAGTGTAAAATATTGATGTAAAATATTACACAGATATCAGACTTTACAGAGCAAATCCTGGTCATGAAGCCAGTGCATGCAAACTCTTATGCAAACTCTCATCTGACAGCAGTGAGATACTTTGACGTGGGCACAGTATTTCTTTGTTTAAATGAAAACAAGGTTTGCAGTAGTCCCAGAGGCTATTTTGTTGGCATCAGATATCTGGAAATTTATTTATGTTTGATATGCCAAGACTTTGCCTTTGAATAAGATTGTAGAGGAGAGCCCTGTCCTTCTACTGACCTTGACAGGGTAATAGTTGTCCAGGCTGTTCTGGGACTGGAGCCAGGTTTTGGTAAGAGAGATTACTACCCGAGTCTGCTTTCTTGGGCCCTGAAGGGGAATAAATCTAGCAAGGCTTTGCTTGGGATTTTGCTTACAGTGTCACTGGCATCAGCATATTGGGCATAGCTATTAGGGTATTCCTCAAGGAATGGCTACTAGCAGGTGAAGGTTAGCTCCAGCATATCTTGTTCTTTACCTGAACAGTGAATGTCTATAGACATCTATACAGATGCCCATGTGCCCTTCCACACAGCCCTATATCCCAGAATATCAAGGCAGAAAATCCCACAGTTTGGACTCAGATAACCCAATTCAAAGCAGATATTGTGGGATTTTCCGCCTTGGTATTCTGGGATATAGGGCTGTGTGGAAGGTCCCCAAGGCTTCTTATACACCTAGTGCAGTGGTTCCCAACCTTTGGGCCTCCTGGTGTTTTGGATTTCAGCTCAATAGCAAGTCCGTCCTGGTTCAGGATCATCTTCCAGAAGAATGGCGATGGTAGAAAAGCCTTATCACCAGTAAGTTCATGTCTCCTGGATGCCAATGTGATGACACAAAATCCGTTCACGTCTGAGGAAGCAGGAAACATTTTTACTGCCTTTTCTAGGAAGCTGACTGCTCCTCTATAGACTTTTAACTCCATCCTCCCTGGATGGCTTTGCAAACATATTACCAGCTGTAAAACTCACAATTTAAATCTTCCATTAATCAAATACAGTTCTGACACATATGCCACCCAGTAGTCACCATCTGCTCGTCCACAGAAAACCATGTTTAATGAGCCTCGGCACTGTAAGAGGGTTTCGCGAGTTCCTCTTCCTGTAATGGTGAGGCCATGGACCATATTTTAGTTCTTGTGGACCACTGGTAGTCCATGGACCAGAGGTTGGGAATAACTAACCTATATGATGTCCCATTAGGACAGTATGTAGATAAGAGTACTCATATTCAGCAGAGAAAGGCAGCCATTTCTCTTATTCAGCATTGAGATATATGTTCTCTGTTCTTTCCTTAGGACTTGACCTATTTATTTATTTATTTTATTTAGAACTTTTGTATCCAGTTCTTCTCTATCTCCATGGAGGGACTCAGAATGGCTAAAATTCAATGTTATACAATACATAACAACATACAATAACATACACAATAAATAAGTTCTAAAATGCATATAAAAGACAATTCATCAGGTTAAAACATCAGGGTTCCCCTTTTAATACCATTATAAAAAGAAAGATCGCTATGCTGCTAGCTAGTAGAATTGGCCTTAGGTGCTTTTCAATTAGGACTTGACCAAGATAGCTGTACTTCCGCCAAGCAAAGTGAGGCGATTATTTCATAGAACTTTATTGCACGAGACAAACAAACTAGCATTGCAGCTGGACCTTTGATGATATAAAAGCAAATGTATCTGTGGGGTCCAGAACTGTGGATTGAACCATCTTTCCAGGACTGGGAAGATATAATGCCACAAATTAATGCCTTCTACAAACCAGCGCAAACTTTAACATCCACCGGGGAGGCCCTTTTCTCGCTCCCACCACCATCATTAGCGCGGTTGATGGGGATGAAGGAGGGGGCCTTCTTGGTTGTGGCCCCCCACCTCTGGAACATCTTCCCCAGGGAAATAAGACAGACCCCATCCTTCTTTTCATAAGAGCTTGAAAACTTGGTGGTTTCACCAGGCCTTCGAGAACTATTAGTACGAGCTCCAGTCCCTGGCCACTAGTTAGAATCTAGCGGCCCTTCACCCCCATCTATTACCCCAGTCAGTTCCCCAATAGGCTCAGGAAATGAGCAGCCCCACTATCACTATTCTTGAGTCTGCTTAATGCACTTTACCCATTCCCTTGGTCCCCTATGGCTTACTTTGCACTAGCCCAGCCCGTCCTTTCTGAAATCCCGTCCTTAACAGTTCATCTTGACATGAAAAATAAGGTGGGATTGGTTTTGCTGTATATGTGTTGTGTTGATAATTTTATGATTCTGTTTTCACTTACTCTGTAAGTTTTTGTGTTTTTTATTATTTGGAAACTGCCCTGAGTCCCCTCAAGGAGATAGAGTGGTATATAAATAAATATTATATTATAATATTATATATGTATATTATATAAGTGAGATCTGCAGCTCAATAGTACTGTGGGGCACCCATACCAGGTACCTGAACAGCATGGATTTTGGCATCAACAGGGGTTCCTGGAGCCAATGCCACGCAGATATCAAGGGCTGCATGTGTTTACTTCAGTGTATTTTTCTTTCCAGGGACCCTTCGGTCTCCCCACAATATACTAAATGTTTGCTTTTGACTTACTTGCCTATGGACCCAGACATGAGAGGGGAGTCCCATCTGCAGGTTTGTTTCAGGGAACAAAATGTTTAGGTCAGCCCTGGACCTTGAGCAAGAAGAGCAAGGGCAGGAGAGAACCTTGTGCAGTGATTAATGTCGAGGAAAAGGATTGGGGGCAGCGGAAAAGTCTCGCTTGGTCATGAGATTCATTTGTTCAGAGCACTTGACCTTGCTATGAAGCTTTTCTCTGCATTGGTAATTACTGAAGTAATTGGGCCCAAGAGAGAACATAACAACTGAGACTAGTCAGACATGTTTTCACTAGGTTTAGCAGCTACAACAGGCAGAAGACCTTGGTGGTTGGACAGGAGCAACAAACCTTTCCTATATTAATTGCTCAGAGCTTTGAGGCATTGCTTCTTGACTGCAGCTGGCTTGGGGAATTTTGAGGAGATAAAGTCCAAAAAGATCTGCAGCCTCCACCAAACCACTACTATTCTTCATGTGTTCTTTCAAGTCATTTCTGACTATGGCAGCCCAAAGGCCGGGTTCACTACTGACTTACTGACCGAGAGGTCATGAGTATGAAGCCAGCCCGGGTTGGAGAGAGCTTCCAGCCTTTAGACTAGCTTGCTGTCGACCTATGCAGCCTGAAAGACAGTTGCATCTGTCAAGTAGGACATTTAGGTACCGCTTTATGCAGGGAGGCTAATTTAACTAATTTACGACACCATAAAACCTTCCAGGGGCTGCAAAAGAATGAGGAAGTGCTCCATCAAAGGACTGGGTGTCACAAATAGACAGTGAAGCAGCAGCTCCCACTGTGGTTAAAATCGAGCATACCCTCATGAAGCCAAAACAAAACAAAACTCCCATGGAATGTTAAAATTGCCTCTGTGTCTGTCTATATATGTTGTATGTCTAATTAGCATTGAATGTTTGCTATATATATATAAATGCATTGTAATCCACCCTGAGTGAATATAATGAGAAGGGCAGAATATAAATACTGTAAATAAATAAATAAATAAATAAGGCAACCCTATCATGGGATTTTCTTGGAAAGATTTGTGTAGAGGGAATTTGCCACTGTCTTCCTATGAGAGAGAGTGTCTTACTCTCATACCAAGCAGGGGTTTGAAACTTGGCTTCCTGGAGTCCTAGATCAATTCTCTAATCACCATACTATGGTGGCTCTTGCGCTACTGAAATCTTTTCCTCTTTCTAGGCTTCGATTGCATGATGGGAAGCTGATAAAGGACAGGCGCTTCCATCTCCGCACGTATCCCAATTGCTTTGTGGCTAAGGAGCTCACTGATTGGCTGATCAACCACAAGGAGGCACCAGATCGAGAAACGGGCATTCGGCTGATGCAGAAGCTCATGGACCATAACATTATTCATCATGGTTAGTGCCCTCTTCAGTTATGATATTGCTTAGGGGTTCTATGCTCAGCTACATGGATTTACTCTGCATGGAATTACTCATAGATTCACTCAAGTAGTTTCCTCAAATAGCTGGGCAATGAGGAGCTGTAGAATTTCTGGATTGAGATAAACTTTGAAAGCATAAGACCCTGTTACACTGGCATAAGTCACTGTCCTGAGTGTGGAGTAGAGGCACAAAGGAGCAAGGAAGACAGTGAAATAAAGCTGTTCTGTCAGCATTGAAGCATCTTAGGAGCAGGCAGAACATCTTTATCAGATATAGTTTCCTCCGGTGTTCCTCTGTGGGCACAACATCACAGGGAATAAGGATCCTTATGCTGGATTGGGTCACGCTCCTCCTGAAGTCACAGATTCAAAGTTTGGGGGTCCTCCTGGACTCGGCACTGAACTTGGAGGTCCAGATATCTGTGGTGGCCAGGAGTGCTTTTGCACAATTAAAACTTGTGCGACAACCACACCTGTTCCTTAAGAGGCCGGATCCGAGTTACATCCCACCTGGATTACTGTAACACGGTCTACGTGGAGTTGCCTTCAAAGACTATTTGGAAACTTCAGCTGGTCCAATGAGCTGAAGCCAGGTTGCTCACTGGGGCTGGCTGCTGGGAGCGGATAACCCCTCCCCCCTGTTGCAGCAGCTCTACTAGCTATCAGTCTCTCTCCGGGCACAATTCAAAGTTCTGGTTATGACCTTTAAAGCCCTAGATAGCTCAGGTCCAGGCTACTTGGCCGACCCCATCCTCTTGTACGAACCTGCCCGGGCCTTGAGATCTTTGGGAGAGGCCCTCCTCTCGGTCCCACCTACATCTCAAGCTTGGTTGGAGGGAATGAGAGAGCGGGTCTTCCTTCTCGGTGGCTGCCCCTTGACTCTGGAACTCCCTGCCTAGGGAAACCAGAATGATCTCCTCCCTGCTGTCCTTCCAGTGGTAGGCTAAAACCTTTTTATTCAAGCAGTCTTTTAAAGATGGTATTTAAGATGGAGTCAGGGGATGCCGTGGTTTTGGCTCTGAATAAGTTTTAATGATTTTAACTGTTCTTAATAACATTAATATATAATTCTATTTTAATGTTTGCATACTTTTGGGTTTTAAATTGTATTGAGTTGGCTGTGGGTCTTGTTTGTAGAGAGAAAAACTAGAGTATAAATAAACACAATAATAATAATTTTTTTCTCTGCAGTTTTTCCATTCTCACTGGGTTTCTGTGTTCCTAATCTTGGCAAATATGGATGGCTGACTGCATATATTTTGATATATTGGCTTTAGTGCTGTTGCTGCCTTATGAATGCACGAGTTCCCTTGTAGAAGCAGGTGGCCGTTTTTATCTGGTGCAGAATATCCCCATTTGATTCAAGGTTGCAGAACTGAAAGTTAGACATGTCTTTGTGAACAGTTGTGCATGGATGTGCATATATGTGTGTGTGTGGAATGTGCATTGGATAGACATGGATGTGTGTGCACTTTGGATTGTTCATCCGGTTATTCATGTGGGAGTATATTCAATGGTGCAATACTACCATTTAACACAAGGATTGTGTAGCACAATTGATGCTGCACACCGAAGGATCAGATCCTGTTTGGTTTCAAACAGTACATCATAAACTACATAGCATGGAAATCAGTTTCCAGAAACTTCCAGTCTGCATGTCTAGGGTCCCCTTGACTGGGGAATTATGGAAATTGTAGTCCAAAAAACCTAAACTTTTCCAAGCTATTAAAGTACAGTGCTTTGTGCACCTGTATATCACAGCAAGCTGCCGTAGTGTTGGAGTTAATGCCATTCTTTGATTTTATAATAAAATGTGGTTAGTAAATATAAGATAATGTTGAACCTGTTCAAGGACAGCTCAACATTCATGATAGTAGAGGTAGGATGGTGTTTTTTGAATTTTTAAAAAGTAGAGTAGTGCAAATTTTCTAAAGGAGTCCACAGTGATGAAGACTACCATTGAGAAGGAACCGGTCATGTGAGAAGCTGCAGGGAGTCTCATGCTGGATGAATGCTCTCCTTCACGCCGATCTGGCAGAGTCCCTTCCAGGCACTGTTCTTCCCAAGGAGCTCAACAAGGCTTGGGTCTGTCTCTGTCTTGCCTTCAGCCCCAGGCTGTCACAGAACCAAAATAAACAGAGGCTTGTGGAGAGCATTCTGTCGCCAGTCTGAGGCAGGTCTGGGAATAGTTAAAATGTTTGAGAACATGGGCAAGGTGGTAGTTGTGGTAGGGGTGGGAGAATGAGAGCACCGTACCTACAAAAAGGATCAAGGTAGGGAATTTCCATGTCTACGTGGCACATTACATGCACGCGTCTGAGAACCCAGAATACAGAGACAGAGGACATGTTATCATATATTCTTTTGCGAGTATGAGTTAAATACAAGAAAAGTAAGGATATGCACACATTTCAGGTACAAATCTGTGAATTTTCTCATTTCCCCACCTTTACAGCAGCTAATCTATATTCATATGTATGTATGTACATTCAACACTCCACATTTGCTTGGGGCAGAGCTTTCCAAACATTTCATGTTGGTGATACACTTTTTAGATGTGCATCATTTCACAACACAGTAATTCGATTTTACTAGCAAGGCGGATGTTAAATCAAGAGATATGGACACATACATAAATCGAAATGTATGGGGACACAACATATCTCATGAAAAATTTTCATGTATTTACTTTTAACTATATGATTTGCAAGATAATATCATACATTTTCAAGATTATTGTCATTTCATACATACTAACATGTCACAACACATAGTTTGAAAAGCTCTCCCATGGATATAAACAACCATGAATAAAAATGGCTATTTTTTTAAAAAAAATCTGAAAGAACGCCTCTTTAAAGTTTCTATGTCCTCCAGCATGACTTTGTGGTCAATGTTGGAAGAAGCTAATAATAAATAATGATAAACTTTATTTGTATCCTGCCTCCTCTCCCAAAAGGGACTCGGAGCGACTTAGTTGTCCAGAGAGTCATACTAGAGGACCTAGAGATTCCTAGATCAAATCCCTGAATAATCAATTCTACAAGAGTCAAACCTGCAAATGTGGAGGGATGACGGTATGTATATTTATATATGCATATCGCTCAACCCAAAATCCAGTTTTCTTTTCATTTTTTATTATGTGAGCACATTTCTGCACAAGTTCACCTTGTATGTCACTTGCATATCTTTTATCAAGACAAATGACGTGCACTGTATTTTTGTACACAATGGAAATAGATTTCTGAAGGAAATTAATATGTACATAGAGAGACATTGCAACCTGCCTGTTTTCATAGAATCATAGAGTTGGAAGAGACCTCATGGGCCATCCAGTCCAACCCCATTCTGCCCAGAAGGAGAAAAATCACATTCAAATCACCCCTGACAGATGGTCATCCACCCTCTGCTTAAAAGCCTCCAAAAAAGGAGCCTCCACCACCACCTTCGTCATGTATTCAATACAAGATAGTTTGTATGTCCCATTAAGATATTTGTATAATACAGTCAGCTTGGCACATTTACTGGGGTTAGGAGCACAAAAAACCCTGTGAAAGTGAAAAGTGACATTTTTTTTAAAAAAAAGGTCATTTTTTTGCTGGAAAGAACACTCTTTTAAGAACCACTAGGCCTTTATGATGCAGAGAAAGTTGACCATAGAATTGCAGTGTTGAACCTAGAGAATCTTATTTTCAGCTTTTCTTATCTTGTGCATTCTCCCTATTGATCATACTATGATGTTGCTTGATCACATGTGTCCTGTGTCAAAAGTTGTAGGGGATATGAGAGTTACCTATTGGTATCAGAAAAAGAAAGTGTTTTGTAATCTGGAAGTGGAAAATTACTGGCATTAATGCCATACCTAGAAACGGCTGGAGTAAACACATTCAGATCTGTAACATAGAGGTCAAAATTTCCTGACTTTTCGGTATGGGAGACTTGTTATCGAAAGGAGTAATGTTTGCAGATCTTTGATTCTTGCTTGAGTGATATAGCAAGGTAAACAGTTCTGCTCCCTGCCATCTGCTGCCTGGGGGAAAAGGCTGATTTACCTTGAATCGGATTAAATTCTGCTGCGGTGCTCCAATGCAAGTGCAATTAGTCTGGGCTTAATGATTAACATTTGCCTTGTGATCTCAATCCCTCACACTACACTTTCCTGCTGCTATTAATTTATCACAGCCTGGAGAGTTGTCAGAAAAGAAACCCCGAACTTTTCACAGAATCATAGAATCATAGAGTTGGAAGAGACATTGTGAGCCATCCAGTTCAGCCCCCTGCCAAGAAGCAGGAAAATTGCATTCAAAGCACCCCCAACAGATAGCCATCCAGCCCCTGCTTAAAAGCCTCCAAAGAAGGAGCCTCCACCACAGTCTGGGGCAGAGAGTAATGGATAACAATAGAATATTGACATGGGATAGAGCCTCTTGGGCCACTTATCAAAGATGTCACCAAAACATGATAATCTCTTTGTGAAAATGATAATCTCTTTGCAGATCTAGGTATTTGTGTGACTATAGCTGACTTTTGCATTCTTTCATTCATAGCAAACATTGAGATGAAGGACTTGGATGTCGTATTTGTCTTGGCCAGAAAAAGTACTAGTTGGACCTCCATCTGTTTAATTTTTGCTAATTGGATTATTCATGGCTCAACATAGTTTCTCTATGAACTCAAGAATGGGAAACATAATGTTGGTAGACAGGAAAACAGATTTAAGGATGAACTTAAAGCCAACCTTAAAAACTGTGGCATTGACACCAAGAACTGGGAAGCCCTCGCCCTTGAGTGCTCTAAGTGGAGGTCAGGTATGACCAGCAGTACTGCAGAATTCAAAGAGGCACAAATAGACGATAAAAGGGAGAAACGTGCTAAGAGGAAGGTGCATCAAGCCAACCATGACCAGGACCACCTTCCACTTGGAAACCAATGTCCGCACTGTGGGAGAACATATAGATTAAGAATAGGGCTCCACAGCCACCTATGGACCCACCGCCAAGACACTTCACTTGGAGGAAAATCATCCTTGAGATATGAGGGATTGCATAAGTATGAATGATTCTATAGGCCAGTCTTTCTCAACCAGTGTGCTGTGGCACACTAGTGTGCCGTGACGGACCTCCTGCTGTGCCGCGAGAAAAGCTCTCTGCCCCCCTTCCTCCCCCCTCCTGCTGAACTCCTGCTGCTTGGGGGAGGAGGAAGGGCCAGGCAGTTTCCCCAGCCAGCCTCCAATCTGCCATGACTCCCACCATGACTCTCGCCCCTCGCTCGCTGAAACAGCGTGGAGGAGGAGCCCCGCCCACTGAAGCCCGTCCACCATTCATGCTCCTCATCTGTAGGAGAGCTGAAGCTGGGGGAGGGGGCGGGGGCATGGCGCGGCCTGGCTCTGCCCCCTCCCAGGCTTCGGCACTCCCAGCAGCTGCTCCAGCCTTGAAGGGACAGTGCCAAGCCAGCATTGTGCTGGCTCTGGCACCGCTGGCTTGGCACTGCCCCCTCAAGGCTGGAGCAGCTGCTGGGAGAGGTGAAGCCTGGGGTAAGGGGTGGGGCGTGGCACAGCCTGGCTCCACCCCCTCCCTGGCTTTGGCACTCCCAGCAGCTGCTCCCAGCAGGCCACCAACCCCCAGCCGTTCTTTACTGTGTTAGAGTGTCATTTTGTGTCATTTTGGTTGGTGGTGTGCCCCCGGATTTTTTTAATGTTAAAAGTGTGCCGTGGCTCAAAAAAGGTTGGGAAACACTGCTATAGGCAACCTCCGGGGGAGGCTTCATATTGAATTGCACTGAAGGACCTAGGTCAAGCTGTTAGGAATTGTTGGAGTTGAAGTCCAAAACACCAGGAGAGCAAAAGTTTGCCCATGCCTGACCCAGAAATTTCTATAGAGTTAAGATACATATATGGTGAATATTCATTTGTCAGCCCCAATTTTGGGAGATAGGTACAAGATTGTGAATAATCAAAACTGTGAGTGTGGAGAGACCAGTCTTTATATCTTTTACATATGGTAGTAGCAATAAGGATCTTCTCTTACAATCCAATAATGTAGAAGCACCTACAAATATCAAGTTTTTCTCACATAGAAAATAAACGCACGCAGCCAGAAAGAATCTTCAATTGCCTTGTACAAGTATTACAAAAAAGAGCAGAGCAAAAATATTTTTAGTAATGAGTAAAATAAAGCCATTCATTTTAACTTTTTAATGCTATTCAATCCCCTTGGACACAAGTTGATTCTTTCCCTTGAACTTGTTTCAGTTTGTGATGAACATCTGGACTACAAGGATGCCAAACTGCTATATCGCTTTCGCAAGGATGACGGGACCTTCCCTCTCAACAAGGATGTCAAGGTGTTCATGAGGGGCCAGAGCCTGTACGAAACGTACGTGAGTCCTTGGCCCATGGATCATAAAACTAACTGCTTTTATTACTCTTGCTGAGTGGACCATCTTCCTTCCTCCCTCTGCATATTCTTTGGTGTTTTGATAGTTTTTTTCTGGTGTGATGTTCAGTCACTGAAACAATAATGTCAAATATGAAAATATGGCACCTCTCAGGGACATTTGGACTAGATGGCCTTTGGGTTGCCTTCCAACCGTAGGATTCTCAATCCTCTGTTCAGTGTTGATGACATATGGATCAAAGGATCAGAGAGTTGGAAAAGATTTGAAGGACCATCTAGTCCAGTCTCTGGCCAAAAGTGGCCATCTAACCTCAAGCAAGTTGTTCCACAATCAATTAGCTTTTACCATCCAGAATGTCTTCTATTGTTCAGTTGGGATCTCATTCCTTACAAACTGAATTTATTGGTTTGGATTCTTCCTTCTGGAGCAGGAGAAAACAAGCTTGCTTCATCCTTTTCATGATAACCCTTCAGGTGTGGCTATGACAGCTCCTCTCAAGGCTAAACATGATCAGCTCCCTCAACCATTCCTTGTAGAGTTTTGTTTCCAGACATTTTATTGTCATGCTGAATCTCTTTAGATGTTTCAGATAATTTACAAACACACACACACACACGCACAAACCAACACATGTAAACCCACTATGTGATGTTAAACGAATCACATTCTCTCAGCCTCAAAGGAAAGCAAATAAAAAGGCAAAACACTTTGCAAATAATAACAACTTCCACTTCTTCCTCTTCCTCCTTGCAACATCAATGCACATAATATTTTACAAGTAAAAGCATTGTGGGGATCAGGTGCACACAACTATAATATCTTGGCTTTTCTTCATGAACGAAGTTTCAGGAAGGATTCATACCACACTTTCTACAAGCGTGTTGATGATTCGGAGGATGGATGTGTCCTTCGAGCCTGTGCAATGGACCTTTCTGGTGGAGCGCAGCGTGCACAGAACTGGCCTCACCCTTTAAACCAAAAGTTTGTCTGCCGGGGCCTAGCAAGCTTAGGATGGTGGCAGCGAGATCCTCAGGTCGTAGGTTTGGTTCGAGGTTCCTTCTCTTAGATGGTTGACCTTACAGGGTTAAACGAGCACCATCTGTCCGGGTTTGAAATCAGAGTTTTCCTTCTCCTAGGATGGTTGCCAAAAGGCTAGAGAGCCCATCCTGCCCATTGACGCTCTTTGTCAGACCCTTCAGTTGTGACCTGTCTGGCATGGGAGGCCCTACCAGTGGCTATTATGCCACCGCCAGCATAGCTCACTTCATTAGGGCATGCAAGCCTCTCCCCCACAACAAGGGGGCGCCAACGGAGAGGATAGAATAGTATATATAGTATAGAAACTATAGTGTATACTATAGTATAGAAACTATAGTATAGAAAATATATAGTATATAGTATATTTTCTATTGTATAGAAAATGCTGAACTAGATTTTCTTTGTTTTGATGCTTTGGGAAAGAAAATATCTAGTCAAAGAATATTTTGAAAGTCATTTTTACAGTCACTGTCTCATTTCTTTGAGACCGATGGGTAAATCAACAAATTAAATGAATAAATTCAGATTACAAGAAAGATTCTAAAAAAACCTTTAAAAAACCCATTTTGGTTATTTAATAGAGAAACAGATTATCTTGGAATGTGATGGGCTCTCCTTTGTTGGAGAGCGGATGGCACCTCTCAGGGACATTTGGACTAGATGGCCTTTGGGTTGCCTTCCAACTGTAGGATTCTCAATCCTCTGACAGGATAGTTTAGCTAGTTTTGTACAACTTTGGAGAGTAATTGTCTGTGTTGGTTACATTCAGCAGACTTCACACTCCCTCTTGTGGTTGTGACCATAAGTCTGAACAGGTGAAAGGAAGCATGGTTTTGAAGGAGTTCCCCAAAAATGCAAGCGAATATTCATAGGAGAACCTTTGACAAACCAGTATTCTGACAAACCAGTCTTATCAGTATTGTAGCTTACAAGGTAGTCAGGTTTGTATTATTCTGGGCTCTGAGAATTCAGGGCCAAAGTATGAAACCAAGAGAAAACTCCTTGTGACATCACTGGGGGCAGGCCCTGGTAATGTTATTAAACATGATTCATTAATAAAAATTAGTTTACTAAAAACACTCTCCGTCTAATAAGTATATATTCATACAAGAATGCGAACACATGCTTTTCAATGTGATGCCTTTCCTACTGGCCCTGGGGATTGGAGAGCCAGTGATTTGGAGATGCTGGTATCACACCGTTATGTTGCATAACTGTAAATCAGGGCCTAAATACACTGAAGGCACCAAATCCTATCTGCCCTTGGAAGCTAATCAGGATCAGCTTGGTTACTATTTGGACAAGAGACTGCCAACAAATACCAAATGCAGTAGGCCAGTGTTTCTCAACATGGGGGTTGGGACCCCTGGGGGAGTGTCACAAGGAGTTTTCAGAGGGATTGCCAAAGACCACCAGAAAACACATATTTCTGATGGTCTTTAGAAACCTCTTTGGCATAGTCATTTGAGTTCACAGTGCTCTCTGGATGTACATTTCCCCTAAATCACTGTCCCCTAAATCACTAAATCTCTCCAGTATTTTCTGTTGGCCATGGGGATCTCTGTGTGGGAGGTTTAGTCCAATTCTATCATTGTTTGGTTTCAGAAAACTCTTTGATTGTAGGTGAACTATAAATCCCAGCAACTATAACTCCCAAATGACAAAAATCAACCTCCCCTCACCAGTATTCAAATTTGGGTGTATCTGGTATTTGTGCCAAATTTGGTCCCGTGAATGAAAATAAATCCTGCATATCAGATATTTATATTACAATTTATAACAGTAGCAAAAATTACAGTTATGAAGTAGCAACAAAAATAATGTTATGGTTGGGGGTCACCACAACATGAAGAACTGTATTAAGAGGTCACGGCATTAGGAAGGTTGAGAGCCAGTGCTGTAGGCCAGAGGAAGGAACTGGCAAAAACTACCTCTAAGTATTCCTTTCTTAAGAAAATCCTGTGAATTTCATGGGTTGCCATAAGTTAACCAGCAACATGAAGGCATATGTATACACCTATTTGTCGATCAGCACATCCCCAGCTTTTTCCTCCTTGTTATGCTCTAGGTTGATCAATGCAGAAGACTCCTTCCTGAAGGTTAGAGAAGAGAACTCTGTCAAATATCAAAGGACATTCCTCAGTTGTGAAATGGTTGACTGGCTGGTCCAAGAAGGGGAAGCAGCAAACCGGAAAGAGGCTGTAGAGCTCTGCCAAACCCTCCTTGAGCATGGAATCATCCAGCATGGTATGAGGAAGGAAATCATGGCTCAGACAGAGGGGGCTTCTTAGCTGACAGGCAACAATAGACATAGTTTGGATAACCAGTCAAATAGCAACTTATTTTATTTTACTCATTTATACCCCCTATTTCTGTAAACCTTTATAGTAAACCGTTGACAGATGTTGACTGTAGATTTGCACTAGAGGACCTAAAGATTCCCAGAGATACCATATTAATCAAATTCATAAATCATCAGATCTGCAAAAATTAAACTTCAAAATGTTAGAGGGCCAGCTCTACTCTGAAGGCAAGGACTATCACTTTCAGCGGTGGCCAGAAATGGACAAAAAGTCAAGAAAAGAGGGAGAAAATACTAACAATCATTATATACTCTCCCAGGTTAATAATAGAACAATGGTTAACCCAGGCATGGGCAATCTTTGGCCCTCCAGGTGTTTTGGACTTCAGCTCCCACAATTCCTAACAGTTGGTAAGTTTGTCCATGCCTGGGTTAACCTCATGATCTGATGATTTCTGTGTACCCTCTCCAGGGTGGGTGGGCCCAGGGCGAACCACTGCTTTATCATGTTTCTCTCACCCATTGTCTTTTCAGTCTCTGGCTGGCACCAGTTTTATGACAGTGACCTCCTCTATCAGTTTCACATCAATTTCCGTCGAAGGAGGCGCCTCACAGAGCTGCTCAATGAGAACTCACTCAGGGCATCCTCAGACAGCCCCGACAGCCCCTTCTGCCTCCGCAAACTCAACCCTGAGCAGAACAGTTCTAGCTTCCTCTCAGGTGACTCTAGATTGTGGTGCTATTGGACATTTGGAGCATTTAGGATGGAATATTATTGCATGAACCCTTCTTATCTGTAAAACTTGGATATTGACTGTTTTTAGCACTTTGGGTTCAAGAAGATAACATTTGTAGTCTTTGAGTAAGAAGAGAGTTCTTGACCACTTCCTTTGCTCACTAGTGTTCTAATTGGAGTATGAATAGAGTACTTCTACTTGACACTTTCCATCACCCAGTGTTTTTTTCTTCACCGAACATTGTGAGCATGAATATGATGCTTAACTCCTTCCCTCTCTCCCCATACTTTGAGCATGCTGTAAGGACTCACCTGCCTTAAGCAGGGCCGAGGCCTGCTTAGAAGGGGTTTAGAAATCTTGTTTTGGTTGTGCTGGCATCCATCTTGGAGAGGTGGCTGCAGCCAGCAACCATTAAGGGAAGGGAAAGCCAAAGCAAGGGGGCGTGGCCTTGCAGGCTTGTGCCTAGTTACAGTGAAGAGGCTGTGATTGGCTAGAGTTTAGAGGGGGAGGAGTTGGAGCTGACAGAGTAGAAAATCCTGTCAGAGAAAGTTTCAGTTTGGAGTTTAGAGCGAGGCTGTGCAGACGCACATCTCCAGCCTCTGCTGTTTAGAGTCAGGCTGTAGATTCGGCATCTACGCCTGAGGCAGTCTTGAGCAAGGTTCTGGGGGAGTATCACCAGAGCCTTGGCAACAGAGACTGACGGTCTGTCCTAAGCAATTCACCACGTAGGAATAGGCTGGACTAGTGGGAGTCAAGACTGAGATCTGACCGCCCTTAGGGCCAGTAGTCATTCTAGTGGGGACGCTTGTGGAAGAGTGCCAATTTAGAACTGTTCTTGTGATAGGCAGTTGGGATACCTGGTCATCTCTGGAGACTAGGGTGACAGGTAGTTGGACTCTTAGACTGTGTGGGTTACGAGTAACCCAGGAGTAGCCAGACTCAGGGAATGGTCTAGGTGATTAGATGTTCCAGAACTTTAGTACAACAACCATCTAGTGGAACTATTAGGTGGGAGTTGGGAGACAAGTCTTCGTACTGTCTGTGGAACTGAACGTACCAACTTAAGAAGTAATAATAGCCTTTTATAGTCAGAAACCTCTACGCTCTAGCACATATATATTGATCTTGTAACCATCACGCTATCCAAGTCTATCATTGCTGTAACTGTACGCTAGTTGCCTCTGAGTAGAACCAATACGATCTGTGCCTATTTGATAGCCTCGTTCTTGTTAATAAATACTTTTATTATTAACTTTTAAAAGAAGCCTCCGTCATCTTTCGGTCTCCTCAGTTTACATTCTTGGTTGGTGGGTTGTTGTAAAGGCCAACGCTACAGACACTTCATTTAATTAGTATTTAATTAGTAAAGCAAATCCTAATGACCCATTAGGTTGGTGGCAGACTACCGGGAGTGTCAAAATAGTCAATTTAGGTGACCGAGATCCTCACACATGCATACTTTGAGCAATACTTGACTGTTCCTACTAGCCTTATATTGTTTGAGTCCCATCCCTCACCTTCTGATATCCCATTATCATCCATTACTGACTTCTCTTTTTAGCCTGTGACAAAAGTGATCAAAAACATAGAGGTAGAACAGGGCTGGACAACTGTGGTGGGGTCAACAATAAGTTGAAATCCACCTCATAGATCATGAGAAGTCATGTCTGGTTTTAACTTCATGTAGTTTTCCTTTTTAAGAAGCCCAGATGTTTTTGTATTTTGGTAACGTAAGCAGCACTTGTCTTTATTGATAAATATACACTATATACATAAGAGCATTGTCAGTCATGTCCGCTCACATCCCGCAAGAAGCACATTCCAATCTTATCTGCTCTTCATTTCCGCCGTACATAGGAACATTCCAAAGTTACACTCTAGCAATACATTACAACTCTATGTATTAACTCATTTAAACTACACAGTTTAAACTATAAGCAATTTTCACATCATATAAAACCACATACTGACATTTCAGTATTTTTTAGCTGTATTTTTTAAATTAAAAATTGTGTGACAGCCTCTGGAAACTCTGCGGGGATCCAAAGGGGCACTAAAAGCAGTTGTGACTCTATGTACCTGGTCTAGAAGCTTGCTTGGGAATTGAGACGATGTAGGAAATGTAGGGAAGATTTATACTGTCAGGAGAAAGTTAGATTTCTGCTTCTTCCATGCAAGTTCTTCATTGCATTCACAAGAGTTGGCGTTTTTGACAGCCCAGTGAAACAGAACTTCAAAAATCAGGTTCTTCACCAGCAGTCAAATCTAAATTTTCTCCTTGAGGAACTAAACAGTTTGGGAGAGTAGTGTAATTGTTTTTACTTCCACTAAACTCAATTTTGTCTCTTTCAGTCCAACCCAATAAAGAAATCAAACTCGTCTCTGCAGTTCGGCGGAGTAGTGTCACCTCGCTTGCTGGTGGAGCCAATGCCTACTTCAATCTCTCTCCCAGTTTGGGTCTCCTGCCAGCTGTTGAATGCAACCCCAAATCTGGTGAGAAATTCTTCTTGTGCTTAATCTTTCTTTTACATGAAGTTTGAGATACAAGCAGAGAAGGTGTTGGTCAAGATTTTACTGCAAATTTTAGAATAAGGATGACAATAGTGGTTCCCAACCTGTGGTCCATGGACCACCAGTGGTCTGCAAGAACTAAAGTATGGTCTGCAGCCTCACTGTTATTACTACAGATAACACAGCCCAATTAAAAAATATCATGGTGTCTTTGTTTTTAGGCCTGTTCCTGGGGTTATTTGAAATGCTGCTTGAGAAAATTGCATTGGATAGCCCAAATCAGCTCTGGATTTATTTATTTATTTACTGTATGTATATACTGCCTTTCTCACCTCTGGGAGGACTCAAGGTGGTTTACAACATACTAATGGAAAAATTCAATGCCAACATACAGTACACAAAGAAATCATAGTAACTAATTACTGCATACAACTATGAACTTAAAATCAATTAAAAACAATTAAACATAAGACATACATAAAATTAAAACATTCAGACAAGCATAAAATCATCCTAATATAAACATTAAAATCCCATGATCCAGAAATTATATACCTTAGTCCTTTTGAATTGTCATTGCACATGATAATTAAATATGGTTTTCTGTGGGCAAGCAGATGGTAACTACTGGATAGCATATGTCCTGAATTGAAAACTACAGCTGATGTGGTATATCCAATGCAATTTTCTGAATCAGCACCCCAAAGAACCAAACTGAGTCTAAAGTTGACCAAAAACTAATGCGTAACCCTTTTGGTACTAATGTTGGAGAGTGGTTCCTGGTCAAGTGGTCCCTGGTCAAAAAAAAAGTTGGGAACCACTGACCTACAAAGAGAGGCACAGCATACAGAAGCCTGAAAAACTGAGTTATCTGATTTGAATTGGATTATATGAATCTACACAGCCAGATAATCTGGGATAAACAGATAATCTGGGATCAGATCCTGAAATATAGGGCTGTGTAGATCCAGCCATAGTTTCTAGTAACTTTTCTTCTGTTATAGTGATTCCCAATCTTCGGTCCTGCAGGAGTTTTGAACTTCAAGCCTCAGAAGCCCCAGTCAGCTTTGCCAACTGTCAGGGATTTGGGGAGCTGAAGTCTAAAACTCCTTGAGGCCCAAAGGTTGGAAACCACTGCTCTTTGGGGTTAAAAAGCAGGCTGTCAAATGGTTTTTAACACTTTTCTTTCCCCCTTGCACAAAATTCCTGTATTTTTCTGCCAGAAAATTATCAGGCTTCATTCTTTCTTTAGAAGCAACTGTGCTTTCAATGTCACCTAATAAGTAAAATATATTAGGTGCATTCTATTTTTATTTCATTTTTTAGATAAATCTTTTTTATTTTTTATCTTCTATTCTACTCCCT
This sequence comes from Anolis apletophallus, assembly GCA_030556195.1. Lineage (NCBI taxonomy): Eukaryota > Metazoa > Chordata > Lepidosauria > Squamata > Anolidae > Anolis > Anolis apletophallus. The sequence goes on along the minus strand of JARBWK010000005.1, from coordinate 15,115,193 downwards.
CTATTGTGTGGATCATGTTATGATCCCAGATGATGCAACCGCAATAGCCAGGTGCTTGCAGCAAACTTTGTAGCCCAGGCATGGGCAAATTTGAGCCATCCAGGTGTTTGGACTTCAACTCCCACAATTCCTAACAGCCTCAGGCCCCTTCCTTTCCCCCCTTTTCCCACTTAAGGGGCTGAGGGGGAAAAGGAAGGGATCTGAGGCTGTTAGGAATTGTGGGAGTTGAACCCCAAAACACCTGGAGGGCCCACGTTCGCCCATGCCTGCTGCAGCCAGCGGAGAGTGACAGAAATGACACAGAGGACAAGGTGACATCCCAGTGGGTCCAAAGTGGCCCCAGCACTGCCCTTGGGTTCTGAACACTGGCCTTGGATTCAGCAGATACAGTACATGCTGGATCTGGGTTGGTCCAGGGAGGAGATACACCAGAGTAAATTGTTTGGTGTTGACAATGACATGTCCACAGAAGGACTTTCACCACTGGAGGGAGCACCTCCTCTAAAAATGTGGCAAGCAAATAGAAATAAATACCATCCAATTTCTTTTCCTACTTTCTGGAATGGTTTCAGAATGGCGAAATCCATCAGATTGGATATCTCCCATATTTCCGTGTTGAACACTTCTACTTCTGCCATCCCAAATATGAATCCATTTGCAAATTTGGGTGAATTCTTCAAAAATGAGCTGGAATGGAATTCTCCATCAGCACGAAGTCAAATGATATGATTCGCAGCATGCAGAAAACAATAAAATGCCTGCTGTGCCTCTGTAAAAAATGAAGAGCTTCTTTTGGGAAAAATTGGCAACCCCAACTCAGCATAAAATTTTAGCTGGGTACCCAATTACACAGAGATTTTTCAAATGCAAACAGAGATTTTTTTATCTATAGAGAGAGTTAAGTGCTGAACATCTTGAGCCTGGGCAGATGAATCTACATTTGCGGGTTTTAGAGGCGCAGGAGTCCAGTGAAAGTAAAAAAACCATAAATTTTTTAAGTCCTTTTAAAAAACAATCTGAAAGAAGATTTCTCTAGCAATCTCCAACATAAGTACCCCCATCCACACTGCCAAATAATGGATTCCCCCAGGCAGGAATCAGCCAGGCCTTGAAGCTGCAAGGCTTTGCATTGCTAAGCAAGTTAGTTTGTTGCAACATTTACACTTGCCTCAAACAGACAAGAGTTCCTTCTCCTACCCTTTCTTCCACAGATAGATAAACCTCACTTGCTTAGTTTCCAATACTTATGTCTCTTACAACCTCTGAGAATGCCTGCCATAGATGTGGGCAAAACATCAGGAGAGAATGCTTCTGGAACACTAGCTGTACCCGGCACGCATTGCTGTGCCCTATTTAGGAGATGCGAGAAAGTCTGAGTATGTAAGAGTTGGATTTGATGTTACTCCTCTGAACTGCAGTCGAATGGAGTGTGGGTCATGGGGGGCATTGTGTGCCAAGTTTGGTCTTTATCGGTCTTGGTTCTGGGCCACAGTGGTCTGTGGGGAATGATGGGTTTTGAAGTAGTACAAATCCCAATATCCATGGATTTACTTCAAGTCCCATAATCCATGGTCCACCCTCCTCCAAACTGTAGTAGAATGTAGTGTGGGTCATAGGGGCTCTGTGTGCCAAGGTAGGTTACTGTCCCAAACTTCAGGCCATACACAATGTCCCATGAGCTGAGGCCTGAGTCAGTCAGAACAGCAAGTTAATGAAGCCTTACTGTCAATTCAGGCCATACACAATGTCCAGTGAGCTGAGGCGTAGTCGGGAGAATCAAGTTAATGAAGCCTTACTGTCAATTCAGAGCGTAAACAGCATTCCATTAAGTGAGGCCTAGTCAGGGAAATTAAGTTAATGAAGCCTTACTATCAATTTTGGGCATGGTCTGTGATTTGTAGGGGTGTAAATTTTCTGTGGGAAGTGAATTGGGTGTTTGTGTTTTTGCCTCAGCTCTTTGCCTTATCCTCCTCTGACAGTTTATTATGGGTCGGAATGTTCATGTTGGCTGGCCAGTACAGGAGTTATGCAAATCCGCCCTTATTGGCAGCCAATCATGTTGTCAGAATGTAGAGGCTGGGAGAGTCGTTGGCAGCCCCGGAGGATGCTGGGAAATGTAGTTTTTTAACTCGTCGTTTTGGGGGCCTTTTAGGTGGGGGGGGAGTTTCTTTGCTGCAAACATACCTTGCTTGAGGCCTATTTCTGTTGGCAAGTTTGGTGTTTCTGCATTGTAAGGTTTCTCTGTTTGGGACGGTTGGTCCATGACGGGAACCCCTTTATATAATAGATGACCATATAGTCTAGAAAATTCACAGCAATCCAATGCAGTTTGAAACTGCATTATATAACTGAGTAGATGGGGGCTCCAGTGATCAACTTTCAAAGCAAGCCCATACAGTTGCACTGGAGGACCTAGAGATTCCCAGAGAGACCGTATTCATAAAATCTGCTAATAAACACATTTGCAAAGTTTAAACCTGCAAATGCGGAGGGCCAGCCACAATCAATTTACATAAGAACATAAGAACATAAGAAGAGCCATGCTGAATCAGACCTCAGCCCATCTAGTCCAGCATTCTGTATCACACAGTGGCCCACCAGTTGTACACGGGGATCTCGAGCAGAAGGGAGGGCAAAACCCTGACCTGCTCGCAACTACCGATACACTTGGTATCCATGAATCTGTCTAATCCTGCCTTGAAGTTGTTCAGGCTGACAGCTGTCACAACCCCTTCTGGAAGTGAGTTCCATAACCCAATTTGTCCCTTATTCAGTGCTATTCATTTGAAGCAGTGTATGTGCCACCTGATGGTGCAGCGGGTTAAACTGCTGAGCCGATGAACTTGCTGACTGAAAGATTGGCAGTTAGAATCTGTGGAGTGGAGTGAGCTCCCGCTCTTAGGCCTAGGTTCTGCCAACCTAGCAGTTTGAAAACATGCAAATGTGAGTAGATAAATAGGTACTGCTTCTGCGGGAATGTAACGACTTAATGTCAGGGGAAAACTTTACCTTTACCTTATGGGAAATTTACTTTGAGGATGGCAATATCCAGAATCCTGGGTGACCATTCTGGTTGGGGGATTCTGGTTATATACCTGTAAGGTAACATTTCTAAGCTCTGATCTCAAGTCCTTTGAAGAAATGAGTAAATTTCCTTAAATTCATAGCCTAAAACCTTGAACGGAATCTCCCATCCATCACCTAGGAAATGTCTCTTCCTCTTTCCAATTTCTTTGTGCCTCGGCTGCACTTTCATAATCCCAGTCCATCTCACTGACCAGTAGAGGCTCAAAGGTCAGCCTGTGATCATCAGCATGGAATGGATTTCCCTCATTCTTCTTCCAAAGAGCCTTCCGTGCTAAACCTTTTCTATTGCATTTGAATTTCTCTTTGAAATGTTCCAGGGGCCAAGGCTAACTCTGATGAGTTACATTTGTTCCTCCATAATTTGACTTTGACCTTGACTCAGCTGTGTCTGTACCTGCACACAAGTGCTGTGCTTCTTGCCTCCATTGAGAAACACCTGTGTGCGCACACAAAAAATGTATGTCTTATCTGGTTCATTTTTCCTTTCACTCTATGTTACTCTTTTGAATACCTGGTTCTCAGATTAGATCTGTCACTTTCTCCCCCTTCCTGCCCATACAAGTATTAAAGAGACCCGTCACCAATGAGGAGCTGCTGACCCCTGGGGCCCCGTATGTCAAGAAAACGCTCACGGTAAGTGACCCGGTCATCAGAATGTTACATTAGCAGTCTTGCGAAAGTCAGTCCTTTTGACGGCGTGCTGTAGACCAAAGCCTCACTTAAGGCCAGTACATTCAAGCAGAAGAATCGAATGGTAAAATATTTCTTGGATGATAAGTGAGAAGTCTTTGATGGAGCAAAGTGATGATCATCTAGTTCTCATCTAGCTTTGCACAGTGACAACTCAAACACCTTTGGGAAGCTCACAATCATGAGAGCTGGAGCAGAGGACTTCAGCTCTCCCAAAACTACAAACAACTTGACCTTCCTGGGAGTTTGAGCCCCCAGAGATTTTTTTTCAAAGCTCTGGAGGAGGCAAAATTTTACCCAACAGTAAAGGACACATTAAAGTCCATTTTGTGTTATAGCAGAGCTCAAGGCTAGAAGAACTATAATTTTTGGTCAACAGTGATGATAATGTTATTTTCCCTGAATTGGATTTGGCTCTTAGTTAGTCACCCAGCAGTCCTAGTGGAAAAAAGGTTAAACATGCCAACAATGTCATGTGGCGGCAAAAAAAACCCAATGGGATTTTGGCCTGCATCAATAGGAGTATAGTGTCTAGATCCAGGGAAATCATGCCACCCATCTATTCTGCCTTGCTTAGACCACACCTGGAATACTGTTTCCAATTCTGGGCACCACCATTGAAGGGAGATGTTGACAAGCTGGAATGTGTCCAGAGGAGGGCAACTAAAATGATCAAGGGTCTGGAGAACAAGCCCTATGAAGAGCAGCTTAAAGAACTGGGCATGTTTAGCCTAAAGAAGAGAAGTCTGAGAAGAGACATGATAGCCAGCCATGTATAAATATGTGAGAGGAAGTCATAGGGAGGAAGGAGCAAGCTTGTTTTCTGCTGCCCTGGAGACGAGGATGCAATGGAACAATGGCTTCAAATTACAATAAAGGAGAGTCCATCTGAACATTAGGAAGAACTTCCTGGCTGTAAGAGCTGTTCAGCAGTGGAACTCTCCGCCCCTGGAGTATGGTGTATACTCCTTCTTTGGAGGCTTTTAAGCAGAGGCTGGATAGCCATCTGTCGGGGGTGCTTTGAATGCAATTTTCCTTCTTCTTGGCAGGGGGTTGGACTGGATGGCCCATGAGGTCTCTTCCAACTCTATGCTTCTATGCTTCTATGTAAAATGCAGAATGGGAGAGAGAGAATGAATGAATGAACCAATGAACTATGGGGTCTACTGTAGAATAGGAATGGTTGTTTGGTTCCTGTGTGTGCATTATTTGTGTTTTATGTGTGCATGCTTATATGCACATACAGAATAAAGTCAGAAAACCCCAAAAGCCATGGATAGGAGGGCATTTGAACTGTGAAAAGGATTTCTGCTTGGGACTCCAAGCAGCTGTAGGTTGTGTGCATATGCATTTGTGTGTTTAATAAGGTCAGGAAGCTCTGTCTATGTCCATCCAGCCAAGCACTGCTGACATCTCCACTTGGCAGCAGCTCTCCAGAGTCTATGAACCCCTCCACTTATTGGAGATGCTGAGAATTGAATGCTGTGCCCTTAGAACACATTGAGAGCCTGTCAAAAGGAAATACAGCCACAAATGCACTAAAACACCAGTTTGTTGTTTCCGTGAAGATATTAAGTTGGGGTGCAGCAATAAAATCCAAGGCAAAGGCAACGTTAAATCACTTCCCTTAGCTGATTGAAGCAATCCTTCACCATTTCCACAGTCCATAAGGGTCCCCATGATGAATGAGACACCATTCCCAACAGAACACTGGACTGAATTATGGCTGATGCACCCCTAAATTATATTTTGAGTTATCTTATAGGTGCTTTTGTCTTGGTGACTTTCCATATGTCTACATGAGTCAAATAAAATGTAGTCACCTTTCAACTGCTGCAAGGAATCTACATGACATACTGCAGATTACTCCAGAACTTCCAGGAAAATCTGGAGTAACATGCGGGGCTTTTAATGTATGGCCAGAAGCAGCTCCCAGGCAGACTTCTTGTTAATGTTGGTTTTGGTGACCAGGGTTCTATTTATTTATCGTATCAGGAGCGAACCAAACAGTTGTATTGTATCCTTTTTTTAAAAAGCACACACACAAAGCTTAAATAACTTGGCTTTATACTAAATGTCCTTTGACCAGTAGCTGGCCACTTGGAGTGTCACTGGTGTTGCTATAAGAAGGTCCTCCATTGTGCATGTGGCAGGGCTCACCTTGCATTGTAATAAGTGGTCTGTGGCTTGCTCTTCCCTCATTCGCATGTCGTGGACTCCACTTTGTGGCCCCATTTCTTAAGGTTGCTCTGCATCTCATGGTGCCTGTTCAGTGCCTTCCAAGTCGCCCAGTTTTCTGTGTGCCCAGGAGGGAGTCTCTCATTTGGTCTCAGCCATTGATTGAGGTTCTGGGTTTTAGCCTGCCACTTTTGGACTCTCACTTGTTGAGGTAACTAGGTTACCATGTTGTGACATCCTCAGAACTGATGTCACCAGCAAAGCTCTGCCAGGGAACTGTTATGGCTGACGAGACAGCAGCAGTGGCTCCTAGGTAGACAGGATCCTGGTGCCATTGCACCTGTTGGTCTGGCCAGTTGTGTGCACTGGAACACAATTTTGGAGTGATTCCTTGTGGTATGTGTGGATTCTTCATGGTGAATCCAGGGAAGTTCTGGAGCAAATTATTTTACCTAGTGTAGATACAGACAAACTACATTTTATAGAGTTTACAACTGTGTTACAGGATCTACAATCATGTTGAGCAAAGCCAATGTTTGCAATTGTTTTCTGTCTTATGTTGGCAGATTGTGGGAGATGCGGTTGGTTGGGGGTTTGTGGTGCGCGGAGGACAACCCTGTCACATCCAGGCTGTGGATCCAGGAGGACCAGCAGCTGCTGCTGGCATGAAGGTACCAGTTTTGCATTGAGCCCCATAAGACCAACAAACATACATGACATTCCTCTTACAACAATGGATGGCATAGTTGTATTATCCTATTGCAATATACTGTTTTGGCTTTTCAAGCTGCACATTTCCCCTTCTAAGAAAAGGCAATCCATACACTAATTCCAGGTTAGGGCCAGTGGTATAATGTTTTGTGTACTGGACTGCGACTCTGTAGACCAGGATTTGATTCCTCACTTGGCCATGGAAACACACCAGGCACATCCTCTCAGCCTCACAGGAAGACAAAAGCAACCTCTATATTAGTGCCACCATAAGTTACAAATAACTTGAAGCAACAAGGAACAACAAAAAAAGTTTCTATTTTTTGGAAAACTGTCAGGTAGCTGACAGCTTGTTTTTATCTGCTCTCTCTTCATGTTACCGCCACTCTATCCAAATATATAGACAGTTTCCTTGAAAGTGTTGGTCACATCTGAGTTTTAAATAGCCAACTAGTCAAATGGGATGCTTTTAAGTGTTGCAGAAAACTGAATGAATATTCTCCTTATCGGCACCTGGAAACTGAGGAATGAGTTCGTAAAAATCGCAATGTATGGCTTAACACTCAAAACCTTTCTATCTCCCACTCAAGCATGAAAGTTGTGAATACCACCTGAGCCCACTGAGCCAAAAGTAAATGGGGTTTTTTTTTTGCATTCCTTGTTCAAGATCAATTTCTTAGGAATTAGGAGGGGGACTTGCTGCTGGAAGGCTTTTGAGGAGAGGGAGGGAAGGAAGGAGAGGGGGATGTTTCATATAAAAATGCTGTGATTTCCAAAAGTTTTCTAATAGGGTTGTTGTTGCTATTGTTGTTTTATGCCTGAAAGACATTTCTGACCTATGGAAACCCCAAGGCTAAGTTATCACAAAGCTTTCTAAGGTTGAGAGTGTGTGATTTGCCCAAAGTCACCCATTGGGTTTCCTGACTAGCATGGTGTGTTATATTCCTTATATTTTATTATACGTATTTTAAATATATTTAACCATGCAGTCATGCCAGCCACATAAACTTGGAGGTGTCTACGAACAATGCCGGCTCTTTGGCTTAGAAACCAACACCCAGAATCAGAAATGACTGAACTTAATGTCAGGGGGAAATCTTTACCTTTAACCATGTTTTTAAAAAATAATTATACTGCTATTCCTTTTAAACTTTTATAATACATGATTTTAACTTTGTCTTGTTTTCAATTCCCCGAAGTCACATTAGATCCCATTCTAGGAAAAAAGTGAGGTGTATATTTACAAAAAAATTAAAATGTTATAGCAGCTGTGATAACCCTTTCAATAAAAGCCCCACTCCAATCTTACAGATTCCAGCCATAGCTTCCATGATTAAGTCCATCCATCTGTTCATGCCCATCTTTCTCCTTTTCCTACTGCCTTTTACTTTACTAGGATTGTTGTTTTTTTCCCCAGCGAGTCATGTCTTCTCATGATATAACCAAAATACAGCAGCCTCAGTTTAGTCTTGGCTTCTAGGGAGAGTTCAAGCTTTATTAGTTCTATGACCCATTTATCTGTCCTTTTAACTGCCCATGGTATTCTCACAACTGGATTTTTGAACCACATTTCAAATGGGTTGGTTAACCATCTTTCACAACAATACATAGAAATTGGAATTACAATTGCATAAGCAACATTTTTGTGGAAATTCAAGTTGTAAATTCATCTTTCTCCTTTTCCTCCTAGGTGTGCCAATTTGTTTATTCTGTGAATGGGATATATGTTCTACACTTGGACTACCAAACCATCAGTAGTCTCATCATGACAGGGCCTCGGACACTTGTAATGGAAGTTATGGAAAGTATTGAATAAGTGAAAAGAACAGGCCATTCCTTTTTGACTCATCTATTTGTCTGAGATTGGAAACATACTGTGTCACCCATAGATGGGATGCCCTGCACTGCCATTCCTCTAAACACAGAAGGAACGGAGTGTTCTTCCTTATGCCTACTGATTCATTACTACTGGGACAAGTCTTAAGATTTCTGATTTGATTTTGAAGACACAGTCCTGAAAAGACCCCAAAATAATGACCTCTCCAGAGTCATAAAGAATTTAACTGAGGCATGATCCCCCTGCCTCCAAAGAAGCATAATGGAATGTGAGCCATAATTTTTCCAAATACTATCAAAGCACAGCATTATCTACTGTATGTTTCTTCTTCTAGCTCTTGTCTTGTTGCTGTTTTGTTTCTAGAAGTCAAGTCCAGTTTTCAATAATTCTATCATTGGGTTCTCTTGAAAAGACAAGGTTCCCTTTTGCCTTCCTCTGAGAATACACCTACACTGGCCCTGGAGCTGTCCAGATGTTCAATCCTGACCTGTGGTAACAGTGGGTGCAGAGTCCACTTGGGCTTTGCAGTGCTCCAGAGGTAACTTTGCTGTCATCCACAAAGGTGCTTACATGACTGGGGGAGGGGGTCCCTGTCAATCAGGACAGTTAGAGGGTATGCCAGGACCTTTTTCTAGTCACAAAAGAGGTGGATTTTACACATCTCATACAAGAAGGGTTCTCTTACATTCATGGATTTACCAGAAGCATCTAGTTGACCACTTGTGAATACAATCCTGGACTACCTGAACTTTTAGGATATTGTTCAACATTTCACAGAGGAAAACCACGGCACATGCAGCCAAGCAACATCAGTTTTAGAACATGTTTTGATCTGATCCAGCACATTTCATCTTATGTCATGAAGTAATGATCCTATAATTACTTGATGACATAAATGCTCTTCTTTCATGCTTGTAGATCTTCACAAAAGCACTCACCATCATTATGTTCCCACAATACTGAGAAATGGGCAATACAATGTATCTGTAATCACAGATGCATCATATTGTCTATTCCTTGGTATTCCAAAGTATGATGTATGCTTAGGCCATCCTTTGGAAGTAGGTTGTGGAAGTTTTTTGTGTGTGTCAGGAGCAACTTGAAAAACTGCAAGTCTCTTCTGGTGTGAGAAAATTGGCTATCTGCAAGGATGTTGCCCAGGGGACAGTTGGATGTTTTATCATCTTGTGGGTTGGATGTTTTATCATCTTCTCTAATCTCCCCACAAGAGAAGATAGAGCTGACAGATGCCAACTCACCCCACTCCCCTGACTTTTTGGTCAGCAGTCCTGCTGGCACAACGGTTTAACCCATTGCACCACTAGGGACTCTTTGGTTGTGGAACTGATTTCACTCATGGCCTACTTTACTCGCAGATGCTCTCATTCTGCTTTCTACTTTCATAACAATTTCAGAGTGAAAGCTTTTAATTCTACTTATTTTCATGCATAGTATGTTTTAAGAATGACCTGCATTCCTGTTAATTGTTGTTATTGTTGTGTGCATTCAAGTTGTTTATGTTCTATGGTGACTCTAAGGTGCCATAGTTCACAGGGTTTTCTTGGCAAGATAGGTTCAAGGCAGTTGCTATTGCCTTCCTCTAAGGTTGAGAGATGGGACTTGTCCAGGTCATCCAGCAGTTTTGTGGCCAGACAGGCAGGGATTCAGATCCTGATCTCCCGAATCATAGTCACATGCACAAAACACTATATCATGCTGGAAACAGAACCACAATAGCTATTTGTAACCCTGACAGCCTTCCACAGAAAGGGCCTTTCTAGCCTCCCGACAAAGAATGTGGTAATCATGTTTAATTGTTGTAGATCTCTGAGTTTCAAGTGATTCAGAATTTGCAAGGAACACCAACATACCCAAACGCTTAAAATCATGTAATTTATGTTATTGTGAAATGTTGTTTCTTTCTGATAAAACAGGGGTTCAATATGCATCACATCTGAGATTATGGAAGAATTGTAGATGATTATACTGTATAGTGACCGTGACATTAATAAAGTTGAACAACACAATTCAACCATCTTTCTCTTATGAAATTGTGTGTGTGTGCATGTGGGAATATACTGTATATACATATGGCAATACATTATTTTGGTAAATATAAAAGTTGTGTTTTTTTAAAGTTATATGTCAATATTGTGGGTTTTCCACTTTAGTGCAACAATATTTATTAACCAAAGTCACATACCTTCCAACAGTCCCGATTCATCCTCTGTATCCAATCCTATAACAAGTCAAACCATGTATCCATGTGAGGGCTGAGAAAAAAAGGTTCAAAATATAAAATATTATAAAACCCGACATTGTGACTGGTATAGCAAATGTGTTCAGTCATGCCTTCAGCTTCCAGTTCAGTATTTCCAGTCTGAACATCAAGTTGGGCTTGGACTGTCTTCAAGCCACTGTGGAGAGATTTAAAACTCTCTGTAATGTGAGATTTCTGAAAAGCACCACAAAATCATAATGAAATTTAGTGGGCATGTGTATGATTTAATGCTTCTTTGACATTTCAACTCCAGTTCAACCCAACCAATAATTTTTAAAGACAAAGGGATGAAAGATGCAAAGTATATTGTTGGGCGAGATCTGATCAATATCAGGCTTCTTATATGTTTGCTTGTTGTATTCTGCTTCTCCGTGGCAATGAACCTCTCTCTCTCTTAGAGTCATGAGAACCACTGGATCAGGCCAAAGGCAATATGGTCCAGTAAGGTGGTTTCTCCAGTTCCTTCCTCTGAAATATAGCATACAGCACCTGGTATTTGTTGGCAGTCTTCCATCCAAGTGCTAACTAGGGCCGACTCTGCTTTGTTTCCAAGATCAGATGCGATCTGATGTCTTTGGGCACTTAAGCCCTAATGTGCTTGGTTATATGCTTCATGGTGCTCAATGACATCCATCCCTAGTTTACAGAATTTGCATGATCCTGAACTGGCAACCCTAGACCCGTGTACCCACCAGACTAGATGCAGAACGTGATGAAATACACAACAGTTTTAGACTTAGGACATTCTCATCTGTGAAGAGGGAATGTAAGGATATCCTGGACCCAAGGCTTTGCTTTCTAGGCCCTGAGGCAAAAATTGTACTGCATACTAAATTGTAGTATTCTTATATTCAGAAGCGGTTCTCTCCAAGTTATACTCCTCAATGCCGTTCTCTTCTGCTGTCTTTAGTTAGATTTGTCTGCGGCACATTCATGAATAGACAATTCCATCTGGCAACCACAGCTCACAGCTCATGACCCTTCCCTGACGCTCAGAGTTTAGGTCCTGCTGAATTTTCATGAAGGGCCTTTTCAGAGACTTGAAAGGAGCACTTGTTAAAATTTCATTCCTCCAAGAACCTTTGCTGGGTAATCACTAGCCACCGCTTCCTGTTTGGAGATGATGGTGTAATAGCTGCCTTACAGTGGCTGGAGGAGAAAGGAGGATTTTCTGGCTGCTTTTGGAAGGACATTTTTGTCCAACGTGCAATCCCAAGAAGCACAATACCTTGAAGACAGGAAACATCATGATCTAGAAATGACAGTTATTGAACTACAACTCCCAGAATTTTCCAGCCAGCTTGTTCTCAAATAATACAGACAGACACATACAAATCCTATTCTTGAGGTCTTCCCTTGCCTCCAGATATTCTGTAAGAGGGATTATTTCCTTTTTAAAGGTTCCATGTGTCATATCACAATTTGAAGTTGGAACCCTCAAAAGTTTTGATGTTCATGAATAACCTATATGTCAGGAACCTGGATTCCAGGCCAAGATGTTGGCGCCCAAAACCCGGGTTTCTGACTTAGCCATAACAAAAGATAAGGAGCTGCCGTGAGAATGTCAACGGCCCGAGGCTCAAGCGCAAAATTCCAGCGGGAAAGAGGGAAGTGGGAACACAGAGTTTGAATCCGTGGGAGGGTATATATGTGTGTGTCCAAGAGGTGCTCGCCACTTCTGGCTTGGATCCTGTTTGTATTACTCAGTAAAGTTACCAATGATTCTTGGAGTGTCTCCTGCGTGATGATTTGGGAGTGGCTGCAGTTTAGCTTACACTATAGTTACCTCGCTTGGCTTCAGAAGTCCAAAAAAGAACAAGAGCTAAGCAACATATTCCTACTATCTGATAGATTCAAAGTCAGGGACACCCAAGTCCCTAGCAACAGATTAAAGATTAGAATGCAGTATGTATTGGGAGCATCCCAATCCCACACACAACCCATTGGACTCTTCATGAGAAAATTCAGACCCATCATTCTGGAATAACCACCCATTGTTCAGTCAAAGAGATCTTTCACTCTGCCGGCCAATATCAACCAGTGAGTGTTGTTTCCCTCAAGTCATCCTATCACATTTAATGAGCTCCCACGGGCAGAAAGGGTGGAGGTGGGCCAATACAAAAAGCAGTTTCAGAATTCTTCCAGTTAAAAGCTTTAAGTTTTCCACCATATTGTACACCATCCACAAACTATAAACCTTACAATTGTTGCACCTCAGCATTAGTTCACCTTTAACCCAGCACTCACCAAGAAATCAAACATGGTAATAAACATTTTATTGATAAAAACACATATAAAAGGGGCCAAAGGCACCTTAAGCAAACAGAAGGGAAAAATCCAAGAGTTAATAAATGAAGCAAGTTCCAAAGGCAATAGATAAATCCAGAAAACAATGGTTAAAACATGAATATTAAACCAGGAAACGAGGAGCAAAACATGGGCATGCTTCCAAAAGTACCGTATTTACTTGAGTATAAGCCGACCCGAATATAAGCTGAGGCACCTTATTTTACCACAAAAAGCCTAGGAAAATGTATTGACTTGAATATAAGCCAAGGGTGGGAAATACAGCAGCTACTGGTAAATTTCAAGACAAAATAGATACCAATAAAATTACATTAATTGAAGCATCAGCAGGTTAAATGTTTTTGAATATTTACATAAAACTGTAATTTAAGATAAAACTGTCCAACTCTGATTACCCCATTATTCTAATCTTCTTCAATGTAAATGTGCTTATGTATCCTTCCAATAAATAAATGTAATAATAATAACAGAATAAAATAATGAAAATCTAATAATAACAACATTAGAGTAAAATAATAGTAAGTAAGTAAACTTTATTACGGTTGATGACCAGATCATAATGTAATAAAATAATAGAGTAAAATAATGTAAATGCAATAATACCAATAATAATACATAGAGTAAAATAATAAATGTAATATGTGAATGTAAAAGAAGGAGACCGCATCCAAACTGGGTTAAAAGACTTTCTTCTCCCAACAGGGTTGGGGGAAGAGAGCAGTTTGCCTCCCCCCCCCCCCCACGAAGGAGAGAATGGATGCTTCCTTGGAATCATCCAGAGTGGGGGGCATGGCCAGCGCTGGGCTGGCCCACCCTCCTTATCTTCATTCTGAAGCAAGGTTCGGCCCACCACACCGGCCCATTTAACAGTACAGTATTGGTCATCGCGGAACCGGCGGAACTGGCAGAACCGCGGGGCCGGTTGAGGAATTTCCCCTTCTCATGTTCTGGGAAGGTTTTTGCCTAGCCCTAGACTGTTTAGGGGCTAGATGGTTTGGTGGGTCTTACATAATTAGGTTTAGCGGAAAATAGATAGGAAAATACAAAGTTTGTGTTCACTCAAGGCCCCCACCTTTTAGGGGGGTGGGTCATTTGCATAAACACTCACCAGAAAGTTAGATTATCGGTGAGGTAAGATTTGATGGCCTAGAAATGGCAGAGTCTCGTATCGACATTTTCGAATAGACTTCTGTCCATTTTCCTTAACAGTTGTCCGGTTTTTGGTTTCGCCACAGTTAGCCGAGGGGTATAGCCAGCTGGGATACCTCCTTGGCTTTGTTCACCAGGTTCCTGACACCTATTAGTTTAGGTTAAGGCAAAAAATTAAATAGGTAACAATTAAAAATAAAAGTTGCCCAAAATTTGAACCCATGCTTACTTGTGTGGTCTCGTTATTTCGGGGATGGGCAGGCAAACACTGCTCTTGCCCCAGGTCTGATGCGAGAGCCTTGTTTAATCTAGTTTGGATGTGGATGTCCTTCTCTCCCACGTCAGACTGATCCACATCCAAATTGGGTTAAACATGGCTCTTGTGTCAGACGCTGAATCATTTCCGACTCTTCGTAATAGAAATGGTGGAAAAAGCTTTGCAATGGCAAGGATACTTCTGGGTTCCCAAATCGCTTCGAAATCGCTTCCAAAAGGAATTTGATTAGAATTTATTCCGAATTAAGAAGATTCCAAATGAACCTACCCAGGCCTAATATGCAACTCTGCTTCCACAACTTTGAACTGAAGGCTTCTCATCAGACATTTTTCTCCTGTTTTTTGATTTAGGGGACAGGCTGCTGATAGCTTTGGAAAGCTATGCTAGTGCTCACTCATGTCCCCCAGAGATCTCCATGTCTCAGTTTCCCACCTTAAGTGTCTTGAAATAATTTATGGATAAGGCAGCAGTTGTGTATAATGGAAATCTAGGGGAGCACAGCTCTGGAACTGTTTTTCAGAACAGGAACAACGATGCCATGTGCCAAAATATGAGGGTTAATTACCAGATTCTTCTTGCTCTAGGAAGTTAATGAAGGGATAATGAGGTGCTTACTCTGTGCTACTGTTTGTGACAAATAGGTAAGAGAAAGTCAGAATATGAAGAAATCAAGCAAGCAAAGGATGAATGCATACGTGTTTTCTTTTCCTTGATGGCCTTCCTAACTCATTCTAGCAGTTGCAATGGAAACACTTCTTACAAAATGGGTTGCATTTTTAATTACAAACTCAGAGTTACATTCGGTTGGTTAAAGACGAGATGTTTGATCAAACTTACTATGTTTCACAAGCTGTACCTCTGTAGTTAAGAAAAAATGTTGTGGTAATTATTCGCAGGATTGCAGTCAGGCTCCGTAAAATTTCTTTGCTTGTTTTGTTTGTTCTTTGGATGACTGTGTTTTTATAATGGGATTCTTAACTGGTGTCAGTTCTGCTGAATACAAATAGTAGAAAAACCAGAATATATATCAATTACTTTTCCAGAGGTCTGGGTAATGGATTCCTGCATTAACATGAAGGAGAAGATTATTTCTACTATTTTACTATTATCTAGTTTTGGGAGCCCCCAGTGGTGCAGCGGGTTAAACTGCTGAGCTGCTGAACTTTCTGACCGAAAGGTTGGCGGTTCAAATCTGAGGAGCAGGGTGAGCTCCTGCTATTAGCCCCAGCTTCTGCCAACCTAGCAGTTCAAAACATGCTGGCGGGAAGGTAACAGTGCTGCATGCATTCATGCTGACCACATGACCCAGAAGGCATCTATGGACAATGTTAGCTCTTTGGCTTAGAAATGGAGATGAATGCCACCCCCCAGAGTCAGACATGACTAGACCTAATGTCAAGGGGAAATTTTTATCTTTACTTTTGTTCCAAGACTCTGTCACTTTGATTCTTAAATACCCTAAAGGCACCAGATCCTTCTGATCTTAGAAGCTAAGCAGGGTCTGCTCTGGTCAGTACTTGGATGGGAGGCAGTCAACAAATACCAGGTGCTATATTTAAAGGAAGGAAGGAACTAGGAAATACGTTTCTGAGTAATCCTTACTTAAGAAAGCTATATTAATAAAAAATAACAATAAAACAATAATAATTTATTTGTTGCCCTCCTCTCCTCGTTGCTCAAGAAGGGATACAACAGAATAAAACATAACACTATTAAAATACATATAAGAAATATACACAAGTAAAATGCAGATTAAAATTAATGATGAAATACAAAAGTTAAAATTGAAAGGGTAAGCCTGCTGGAACAGATGGGTCTTAAATTCTGACAGCTGATTTAGCTGTGGGATCTCTTCCAGCAAGTCATTATACAGTACTTTGACTGTGCGTTCCTGCATGGGGTTGGGCTGGATGGCTCTAGGGATCTCCCTCAAAATTGTGATTATTGAGATATGAACAATTTCAGGTCCTTTTCTTTATTTATCACTTGGGGATCCGGCGTTGCTCGGGTCATTTGAGAAAGGCATTGTGTGTCAAGGTTGGTCCTTATCATAAGTGTACGTGGCTCGTAGTGGTTTCAGGAAGTTAGTGAAGGTAGTGCGAGTCCCATTATCCATGGTGTACCCTCCTCCAAATTGCAGTAGGATGTAGATTGGTTCATGGGGGCTCTGTGTGCCAAGTGTGGTCTGTATTGGTGAATGGATGAGGGTTGCATTGTTTTCCGGAAGTGAGTGAAGGTACTTCAAGTCCCATCACCCATGGTCCGTCTCACACCAAACTGCACCAGGATGTAGAGTGGGTCATGAGGGCTCTGTGTGCCAGGTTTGGTGTTGATCAGTCATTGGATTAGGTTTGCAGCAGTCTTGGAAAGTGATTGAAGGTACTGCAAGTCCCATCATTCATGGTCAGCCCTCCTCCAAACTGCAGCAGGATGTAGAGTGGGTCATGAGGGCTCTGTGTGCCAAGTTTAGTCTGTATTGGTGAATGGATGAGGGTTGTATTGTTTGTAGGAAGTGAGTGACGGTACTTCAAGTCCCATCATCCTTGGTCCATTTCACACAAAACTGCATCAGGATGTAGAGTGGGTCATGAGGGCTCTGTGTGCCAGGTTTGGTGTTGATCAGTCATTGGGTTAGGTTTGCAGCAGTCTTGGAAAGTGAGGGAAAGTACTGCAAGTCCCATCATCCATGGTCTGCCATCCTCCAAACTGCAGCAGGATGTAGAGTGGGTCATGGGGGCTCTGTGTGCCAATTTTGGTGTTGATCAGTCATTGGATTAGGTTTGAAGCAGTCTTGGAAAGAGAGGAAAGGTACTTCAAATCCCATCATCCATGGTCTGCCCTACTGTAAACTGTAGTAGGATGTAGAGTGGGTCACTGGGGCTCTGTGTGCCAAGTGTGGTTTTCATAGGTGTTTGTTGGGGGCCGCAGTGGTCTGTGGTATTGGTAGCAGAGGGGTGTGAAAGTACTACAAATCCCATCGTCCATTGCCCCCCCCCCCCCCAAACCTCACCAGGACGTGAAGGGAGTAATGGGGGTTATGTATGCCAAGTGTGGTCTCATTCAGTAATTGCATGAGGGTCGCAGCAGAGTTAGGAAGTGAGTAGAGGTACTTCAAGTCCCATAATCCATGGTCCACCCTCCTCCAAAGGGCACCAGGATGTAGAGTGGGTAATGGGATGTGTGTGTGCCAAGTGTGGTCTGTATTGGTCCTTTGAGGTGGCCACAGTGGTCTGTGGGAACCAAAGTGTAGGAATGTACTACAAATCCCATAATACGTGGTCTATCTCCCCCAAACTGGACCAGGACGTAAAGGGGGTCTGGCGGGTTATGTCTACCAAGTTTGGTGCAGGTCAATCACCCGCGCCGATCACTGTGGCCTGTGAAAGT
Source organism: Anolis apletophallus (assembly GCA_030556195.1). Lineage (NCBI taxonomy): Eukaryota > Metazoa > Chordata > Lepidosauria > Squamata > Anolidae > Anolis > Anolis apletophallus. Next base: position 15,097,289 of record JARBWK010000005.1, on the reverse strand, counting down.
GGCAGCCAATCAGAACGCTGCCACATACATACAAACCCACATACATACAAACATTCCGCTTTATTATATATATATATAGAGAGAGAGAGATTAGTGTGTGTAGATACTGCAAGTTTGGCTATATGTCGATATTCGATAAGTATGCTACCAGCATCTGTACAGACTGCAAATCTTGGGGGGGGGGGGGAGTCATTTTGGACTAAAAATCCGAACATTTCCCAAACAGCATGAATACTATTTCAGAATGTGGATTCTGAGAGCTGTAATAGTAAAAAAAAAGTCATTTTCATAAGCTCTGGCTAGAATAGTGCATAACAGATGCTGTCTACAAGAAATTTGACATTTGATTCCCTCTATTTTATTAAGGTGTCTTCTCACTTCCCAGACAGGCAGACAGATAAAACTCTCTGCCAAGAAATTTGACTATTACTGGTAGCAATTCTGGGGGAGTTATAAGATGTTGATTGAGGACTTGTTGGTGCTTGAGTTAGGGCTGGATATACATCTACTCCAGGCTCCATCAAAATGATCTTCTGCTGGTCAGACTCATTCAGCGTAGAACAGGCACCCCTCTTTTCCCTTCCAGCGTAACATGGTCCAACCAGTTAATGGGAGCAATTGAAGTTAATTAGGTGAATATTTCAGTGAAAAACAGAACAGGCACTTGTAAACCAGTTTAGCTTGCCACTCATGTTAAAGAATGTCTAATTTTTTGGCAGGTAAAGGAAGGCGCCTTCGGAGTCAAGTTTGTATGTCTAAAATGTAGATCAAGTTGGTTGTTGGAGGAATTAGCAGGATTCCAACTTCATTTGAAGTCCGTTGAGTCTAGGTTTTAGCCCAATTTTTGCAGAATATTCCAAGTTGCCTAATCCACACCCAGTTCTGATTTGATAGGAAACCAGTCTTAATTAATCCTCTGTCATCCATTTTTTCAAATGCTTTTAAAATTTCCCAGTTTTTCTCTTTTTCTTCAGTCATCCTCAGATTATTTCAAGCAGTGCAAACTAAGTTCAAGGTGCAAAAGGCTTTAACTGGGATAGGCAGGAAAAGTGCAAAATTGCCTCCAGAACAGTTATTCTCAACCTTCCTAATGCCGCGACCTCTTAATACAGTTCCTCGCGCTGTGCTGACCCCCAAACATAAAGTTATTTTTGATGCTACTTCATAACTGTAATTTTGTTACTGTTACAAATCATAGTTTAAATATCTGATATGCAGGGTGTATTTTCATTCACTGGACCAAATTTTGCACAAATACCCAATTCGTCCAAATTTGAATACTGGTGGGGTTGGGGGGAGGTTGATTATGTCATTTGGCAGTTGTAGTTGCTGGATTTATAGTTAACCTACAATCAAAGAGCATTCTGAACTCAATCAATGATGGAATTGAACCAAACTTAGCACACATAACTCCCATGACCAACAGAAAATACTGGAAGGGTTTGGTTGGCATTGACTTTGAGTTTAGGAGTCGTAGTTCACCTACATCCAGAGAGTACTGTGGAATCAAACAATGTGGACCAAACTTGGAACGGATACTCAATATGCCCAAATGTGAACACTGGTGGAGTTTGGGGACAGTAGACCTTGACATTTGGGACTTGCAGTTGCTGGGATTTATAGTTCAACTATAATCAAAGAGTATTCTGAATGCCACCGATGATAGAATTGGGCCAAACTTCCCACACAGGATCCCCATGTCGAACAGAAAATACTGTGTTTTCTGATGGTCTTTGGTGACCCCTCTGATACCCCCTCGTGACCCCCCAGGGTTCCTGACCCCCAGGTTGAGAAACACTGCTTTAGAAGACTGTAGAATGTCCTGCTGGAAGAGATTGGACAGATAAATGTTTCAGCACTCAAGGCTGAACTGAAGACATGTGCCTTCTGGCAGGTCTACCCAGTCATTGTTGCTTTTCCACTTTTGGCATCTTTTGCTATCATGACCACACGCTGATGATGCTTAGCCACAAGTCAGAGCATATGTAAAATCTGTCCCTAAAATGTGTAAGTTCATTGCCTTGGATAACATTTTAAAGTACATACATCAATTCCCCTTGTCCTCTAAAGGTAGAATCCATGAGTCTCAGTGTTATCCCTACAATAAGCCTTCAGGTAAGAAAGCAGAATTCATCCAAGATTTTGAAAACTTCTCACTCAACGTTATGCTCAGTTTGCTAAACTATCACCCAAGCCATAATATTGCAGATTTCCCATGTATGGTTTTGAGAGATGACAGGAAGAAAATCAATTTTCTTGAAATGTGATGCTGGAAGAGACTCCTACAGATACCATAGACTGCCAAGAAGACAAATGAAGGCGCCATAGAGGAAATCAAGCCTGAACTCTCACTATAAGTGAAGATGATTAAACTGACATACCTTGGACATATGACATGGCTCACTGGAAAAAATAGTTATGTTTGGAGAGGTGGAAAGCAGTATGAAAGGAGTTCATAGTGTGACCATTGGAATTTGACTCTGGAGACTAGGAATCAGTTCCCTGCCTGGCCATGAAATCCTCTTGGTGACTGAGTATGAGTTCCACATGATCCTTCTTCTAGCCATTGATCTGGCACAAGAGGAACGGTGGGTTACTTTGGAACTTGTAGGATACTTTGGAGTGAACCCCAGTGTTTTTGAAATGCATAGTATAGGATGGGTGACACCTGACTTGACAGCAGTACATGGCCATTGAGTGCTCTAACTGGAGGCCAGCTGTGACCAGCAGTGCTGCAGAATTTGAAGAAGCACAAATGGAGGGTGAAAGGGAGAAATGTGTGAAGAGGAAGGTGCATCAAGGAGACAGATTCATGGATACCAAGGGAATCAGTAGTTACTGAAATGGACATCCAAGTGCCACCTCTGTGTTGATTGAGGCAGGCAGGATTTTCCCCGGGTACTGGTTGTGGGGGGTCGGGAGCAGGTGAGGGTTTTGCCCTCCTTTCTGCTAGAGATCCCTGTGTACAACTAGTGGGCCACTGTGTGACACAGAATGCTGGACTAGATGGGCTGAGGCCCGATTCAGCATGGCTCTTCTTATGTTCTTATGTTCTTACCCTGACCGGGACCGCCTTCCACCTGGGAACCAATGTCCTCACTGTGGGGGAACATGTGGATCAAGAATAGGACTCCACAGCCACCTAAAGACCTACCGCCAAGACACTACACTTGGACGATCATCATCCTTGGGCTGAAAGGAATTTCCTAAGTAAGTGTGTAACATGTGAAAGGGATTTAGGAGTCAGACAACGAGTTTAATATGATTCAACCATGAAAACAAGAACAAGATAATATGATTCAACAGTGTGATATGGCAGTTTAAAAAGCCAATGCGATTGTAGGTCGCATCAACAGGAGTATGGTGTCTAGAAATGGAAGTCATAGTCACACTCAATTTTGCTTTGGTCAGGTCTCATTTCATAGAATCATAGAGTTGGAAGAGACCTCATGGGCCATCCAGTCCAACCCCCTGCCAAGAAGCAGGAAAATTGCATTCAAAGTACCCCTGACAGATGGCCATCCAGCCACTGTTTAAAAGCTTCCAAAGAAGGAGCTTCCACCACACTCTGGTTTTTTAAAATAAAAAAAACTGTGTTTTATTTAGTGTAAAAAACCAAGATACCAATATCAAGTGCCCTGTCAATCAACACTAACTAAATGGAAGCTTGCTGGCAACTATGAGATTTGAGTCTCTGCTTCTTTTCCATTTCTGTCTGTTTTCCTCAGTGCCCTTCTTCTGAAGCATTCTCTACCACCGGTTCTACCTTGAGCTCTACCTGATGAACAATTCTCCTCCTGTCTGCTTTCTTGCCTGTAAGCTCTTGAATTTCCATGGGCACTGCTAACACCTCCTCCTTTGGAGTGACCTTGTGTCCAATTCTAGGCAAAGCAATTCAAGAAGGAGATGGACAAGATGGCAGCAGTCTAAAGAAGGGCAACCAAAATTAACAAAAGTTTGGAAACCAAGCCCTGTGAGGAATGGCTTAGGGAGTTGGGTATGTTTAGTGTGGAGAAAAGAAGGCTGAGAGGGGATATGAGAACCATGTTTAAATATTTGAAAGGATTTCACACTGAAGAGGGGGCAAGCTTGTTTTCTGCTGTACAGACTAGGACACAGAGTTAATGTCAAGAGTTCCCCTTGACATTAAGTCTAGTCATGTCTGATTCTGGGGGGTGATGCTCATCTCAATTTCTAAGCGGAAGAGCCAGCATTGTCCGTAGACACCTCCAAGGTCATGTGGCCAGCATGAATGCATGGAGCACCGTTACCGTCCCACTGGAGTGGTACCTATTGATCTACTCACATTTGCATGTTTTCTGCATGTTGGCAGAAGCTGGGCCTAACAGCAGGAGCTCACCCTGCTCCCCGGATCTGAACCACCAACCTTTCGATCAGCAAGTTCAGCAGCTCACTGGTGTAATCCACTGCGCCACTGGGGGCTCTAGGACATGGAGTAGTGGATTCAAATGGCAGGAAAAGAGAATCTACCGAGAATTTCCTAATGGTAAGAATGATAGAATAATAGATTCTTTTAAAAAATAAGTAATCTTTATTGGTAGAAAATGGGCAGTGGAATTCGGACACTCTATCTTGTTAAAAGACTGGGAGGAGACATGGAAAAAAAACCTCCACAAACATATCAGAAAATTGGTACAAAATGTTTTTTTGTTGGTACCTAACACCACAACAACTGGCTAAATATTACAAAAACCTCAACAACAGTTGTTGGAAATGCGGGGATCAACTGGGTACCTATTATTGTGTCTGGTGGACATGCAAAAAAGTAAAGAAATTCTGGAATGACATACACACACACGTACAAAAAAGATTAAATTTGACTTAAAACCTGAATATTATGTATTAAACTTAATGGTTTTAGACACAGGAAAAAAACAATGACATGTATTTTATATGGCAATTTCATCTGACCTTGTGATTGTTGTAATGAAAAATGTATTTATTTATTTATTTACTTTATTTATATTCCGCTCTTCTCACCCCGAAGGGGACTCAGAGCGGATTACAGTACACATACTTTGCAGACAATCCCTGCAGTTCAACATATGACATATTAACATGTGACATTTATCACAATACAGAACAATACATACATTTGAAATTTTTTGACAAACATTTTTAGACAAACAGAGGAAAACTTTCTGGCCACCAGGGGGAGCACAAAAGCACAGGGCAGGGATGTTTGCACAATAGATACAAACAAATGAAGAAAGCAAACCGTGAGGTTTCAAAATGTCATGCAATACAAACATTCAATATGGTCTGAGCGAGTGTCCTCCTGGATATGAGCTATAGTAAACACAGAGAAGCATCACAGGTATATTCAAAGCATTTATCAAAAAACACATGTGTGAATACAGTCTAAATATTACACAGATACAAAGCTTAAAGCACATGGCATGTAGCATATATCAACGAAGGCATGGGGGGGGAGGCATACAGCACAACCAATATAACGCCTTATGAATGTTAAATAATATACATACGTTGAAAAGCAGTGTAACAATATATAAAGTCGTTCAACACACAAGTTAACACATGTATCTGGTAGGGCTACACGTATGAGTACCCTGGAATGTGTTGGAGAAACGCACGAACCCAGGTGAGTACCTAGGGGTGCGGAGCGGTCAAGCCGCGGCTTCTCTGGCGTTGAGTGGCAAAAGGGTCTGTTTTTTCTTTCTACAAGAGGTGGGACGCGGACAATATGTTGCCGTGTCTTGGGTCTACACTTGGGGTTGGGAATCCAACAGTTCAGTGTAGTTACTCACTCAGAAACAAAGGCGTCCGTGGTGGTGAGCCGCGGGGTTCCGGAAATCAATTGGCTCGTAGCCGTAAAGTAAAATAAGAGTCGCAAAGCTACTGCAGACGAAAGTCTCGTCGCTTGAATGGCGCAATGGGATTCCCTTGTTGTAACAGGGAGCCTCTGCCAATATGGTGAAGCACACAGGGCAATGACGCTTCGCACCGATGGTGGAAGCCTTGCCAACGGCTAGAAGTGACTTGGCACCATAGCGTTTTGCCGTTTCGTGGGTTTCGCTTCGTCAGGGCAATTAAGAAGTGGCTAACACAGGGGTCAAGCAGCGGAGCGTTCCTAGGGTGAACGATACAAAGGTAAGCACAACTAGAAAGCAAGCTAAAAATAGGAACATGGGACTCCCAGTTGGGTACATACCAGAATAGATTATCATCAGGGCTTCATTGAACTGAAGATCCTATGGGGCTGGATTCAGCAATTAGAATGGGAGAAAGGGAAAAATTTATAGGGTTTGCATAAGTAGAGCAGGTGATTAGGTAAGAAGGTGGGGAATGGTTAATTGGTCGTTGAGCCCAGCTGGATACTCGCTGGAGAGGAGTGAAATCCACTTGCATTCAGCCTGCAAAAGGGCCCTCTCCAGGTTGCCATGGGGATTATTTTTGACTTTTTCTAATCCATATACACTAAAAGAGTCAGATAGGATATGATGTAATATCCAATGGACACTAGGACTGCTGAGTCAGAGTGTATGATGCAACCTCTCCCCGACGTTGCAGGTGAAGGGAGGGGGGAGTTTGGGTATAAAAGGTGTGTTTGGGTGTCGGGACACTGCTTTGGCTTTGCAAGTGTTGTACCTTCAATAAATACGTTGGATCGACTGACAGTCTGCGCGTGATCCTTACGGAAGATTTGGAGCGGCCTCACACCTCAACCCGGGCAGGCCTCGAACTCATGACCTACTGGTCAGAGAGATATATGCAGCTGACACTTAGCCAGCTGCGCCACATTCCCGGTGCAAAAGGCTTTATGATTGTGTAACTAATGTTGTTTTTAATCTATGGTATTTGTATGTTTTATTCTTCTTATTATATTGTATTTTATTGCGGATTGAATAGTTGCCTCTGAGTCCCCCTGCGGGGGTGAGAAGAGTGGGGTAAAAATGATGTAAATAAATAAATAAACAGCTGCGAGAACTATTTTAGCAAGCAGATGGAAAGACAAGGGACTCGACTTTTGAAACTTGGATCACCAAAATAAGGAAGTATATGGATATGGACTATCTGACAACTATGCTGTACGAACAAAACTTAAAGAATAAAACTGACTGGCAACCGGTGAAAAGATATCTTAAAGAAAAGAAGATAACACAGATGATATAAAAGGAGAAAATAGAGAGAAATAAAGGAAAGAAGGCAACACACAAATAAAAGAAAATACAAAGATACAAATCCACTAACTCCTCTGCGGAATGGACTGGAAGCTTACTTTGTATTTTTTTCCTTTTTATTTTTATTTATTTCTTTTCCTTCCTTTCTCTTTCCCCTTTCTTATTCTCTCCCCTCTATCTCCCTCTCTATTCTTACCCAACCAGCAACACTCCCTTTCTTTCTACCTTCCCCAATTCCCCCCCTCAAATTATATTTTATCATTGTAAGAATAATAGATTCTTAGTGTTGGAAAACACTGCAAGGGGCATCCAGTCCAATCCCCTGCAATGCAGGAAAAACACAATAAAAGCACACCCAACAGATGGCCACCCAGCCTCTGCACTGACAGATGGCATCCAGCCTTCCAATGTTCAGCAGTGGAGTATGCTGCCTCAGAGGATGGTGGTATCTCCTTCTCTGAAGGTTTTTAAGCAGAGGCTGGCTGACCATCTGTCAGGAGAGCTTTGATTGGAGTTCTGGTCCTAAACGGGTTATATATTTTGTAGTTCAAAACCCTGCATTGGATTGTGCCTAGAAACAAACTAGAAGCCAATGAAGCTGGTCCAAGTGAAGAGTTGTATGATTTGCAAACCACATTCCTGACAAAAGTGCATTAAAGTAATCTAAAAGCAACATATAACTTGCAAAGTCCTGCTGTGGTTTTATGCAAAAACAATTCCAATATTTTTCTTATTGGTTATTGATATTTGGAAAGAAATTGTTCTTGTTAAAAGTAATAAAAAGATTAAAATTCTTTATTTTGCTCACTTTACAGTACTGATGTCTGGGCAAGAAATCTTCTATTTTAAAAAAAACCACACACAGAAAGAAAGAAAGAAAAAACCCTCAAAGGCAGCAGACAAGCCGCTGGATTCCTTCCTCAGATATCAAGAATGTACTTGGTTCCTTCACATCGTCCCAGACAACTTAAGGGAGAACCATTCGAAGACTCAAGGTTTGTGATTCTTGTTCACAGTTTATACTTAAGAGTCACATTTTGTTTTGTAAATTGATGTACTAGTATATATTTTATGGTGTTCTGAACGGTTGCCTTTACGGTTTTGTTGTTCCTTTTGTGTGACTTCAAGCTGTTTCTGACTTAGCGGGACCCTACAGCAAAGCTATCAGGGGGTTACGTTGGTAAGATTTGGTCAGATATGGTTTGCTTTTGCCTTCCTCCGAGGTTAAGAGAGTGTAACTTGTCTAAAGTCATTGAGCATGTTTCCGTGTCGGAATGAGTTTTTGTACCCTTGTCTCCAAAGACTCTTTCTTTCTTTCTCTCTCCCCTCCCTCCCTCCCGCTCATCCATAAGTTTTGTGAATACTGTGTAAGGAGTGGTTCGAGAGTCAATAAGTACTTTATGGTTGAATCCATAGAAGCAAAATCTGTGAATACAGGACATTGATTTTTTTTCATGTCAGGAGCGACTTGAGAAACTGCAAGTCGCTTCCTGTGTGAGAGAATTGGCCATCTGCAAGGATGTTGCCCAGAGGACACCTGGATGTTTTACCATCCTGTGGGAAGCTTCTCTCATGCCCCTGCGTGGGAAGCTGGAGCTGACAGACAGGAGCTCACCCCACTCCCTGGATTTGAACCACCTACCTTTCGGTCAGCAGTCTTCCTGGCATAAGGGTTTAACCCATTGCACCACAGGGGGGCTCCTGAGGTACGGACTGCATTTGGTTTTTGTTTCTAAATTGCATTTATACAGGAAGAAATTCAAACTGGAAACTGAGGTAAAGGGGAAAAAGGATTGAACCCTTTGCAGACCTGATCCAGATTGAAATCTTTAAATCAGATAAACATGATGGGGTGGAAATATGTATTCACCAAATATAGTTGTATTACTTCACATGTTTAAAAAATGCTATGTCAAGAATTTTTATAACTTAATGTTTTTATCAGAGACAGGAAATACGAACAAGAATGTCAACTATATAGATTGTAAAAGATTCAGGGCTGACAGCAAGAAGTACTTCTTCATACAGTACCTCAGTAAACGGTGGGATTCATTGCCACGAGGCGTAGTCATGTGTGCTACTGCT